>ARYC01001529.1:0-86288 GCA_000711775.1 Oxytricha trifallax | reverse complement strand
AAGTCATGCATAAGATGATACAGCAGAAGCTTCTTGTAGTGAGTCTTGATTTAACTCCAGTAGAATTCTATTCCATTAAATTAAGGACTGTAAAGAACGTTGTATACAGGAGTTATGTTTAACTCTTCATAAGTTTTCTTTTACTCCTTAGTCTTATGAACTGATAGGTTATCAACAAACAGGATGATCTCTTGGTTTCTATACTTCTCTCTGAGCTTATGTAGGAACTCTATGTACTACTCTCGCTTAATAGAGCGAGGGTGAATCACATAACTCTCTAAGCCTGAATCTTCACTTATACCAGCTAAAATTGCATGAGTGACTACCTTTACTTTTTAGTCATAAACTTCTATGTTATCATACTTCTTGTACCTTGACTTATTAATAAAAGTGTTGAACGTAAACACAGCTTCATCTGCATGTATGAACTTGATGTTATTATCAATAGCTCTCTGCATTTAATCATATATATAGTTTAAATTATTGCTATAAAATGGCACTGTAAAATCAATCACTCTCTTAACTCTGTTGACAGTCTTGAAAGTAATACCATTTCGTCTATAAATATTGGCTATAGTCTAAAGAGAGATACGCATGTCTGGAAACTTGCGATGAAACATGACAGCTCGTTAGTCAAGAGGAAAGTGAGCCCAATACTTTAATGTCTTAAAGTCACAGAGATAGTCAATATGGACCTGTGAGAACTTTTATTTTCTTGCAGGATGTTTTCAAGAGCCTGAGTTATAATGTTAAACAGCTAACAAGCAATGATACCTAACGGTTGGGGCACTCTTGTGTAGGAGTCTTGCTATGGCTGTATAATTCAACACTGGTTTGACTTAGTCTATATTAAAACTTGTACCATACCGAAGCTTAAGCAGTAAATCTAAATATTACTCATCATAAATAGACCCTAGATTTCGCTAATTTCTATTTCTCATTTTGAAAATTGGCCTAATTTCTCTACTAACCCCAATAAGACCCCAACTATACCCTACAAATCAAAGCACTTATAAACCTCACTAAGGGGTTTTGGGGTTTTGATTATTAGTTAATTTAAATTAAATAGAATTTTATTGTAATAAGCTATTATTTAATAATTTTTTCGTTGATGATAGATTTTCAGGAACTTATTAAAACTAATTAGTTAATTTATTCCATTTTTGCTCAAGTTTTAGTTTATTTATAAAATAAAATAGTATATAGTAAAGAATTTATTTAAAATTTTTGAAATTTTATCTTTAAATATGAATTATATAATAACTTTATTTTAATAAAAATAATTAAGTTACTTTTAAATTTAATTCTACTTTTATAATAATGAAAAGGTTTATGAATTTCTACTCTTCTCCCTAGTTTCATAGATGTTTCTTAATAAGTTTGATTTTATGATTAAATCACATTAAATTGTAAATTTGCAAAAAAATAAAATTTGGACGCCCACCGAGGGGCTCGAACCCTCGACCACTTGGTTAAGAGCCAAGCGCTCTACCGACTGAGCTAGACGGGCTTTCTCCAACAACTTACTTTCAATATTCCTTTTTAAATCACTCTGACAAACCATTTCCATTCTTTATACAACAACAATTCTCTCTAATAAAACTTTATTCCTTACTTATCTCATTTATTATCTCTGTCTCTTTACATTTTAAAACTTTTATTTCATAGAGAATTACTATAAATATATTCTCATAAATTCTATGAGGGATAAAAGTGTGAATAAAGTAATAAGTATTTGATCAATAAAAAAGTATTTGATCTAAAGAATTATTAACTTAGTAGTATAATTATTAGCATTCTTAATTATTAAGTGTAAATAACTAGGGACAACTTATAAAATGAAAGTAAACTAAAAATAAATGAGCTATTGCGGTAGTGCACGAACTCCTCGAAATTCAGCAGCTAAAACATATTCTAAAACGAAATTCTTCTTACCCATACTGGGCTTAACTTACTTTTTGACTGTTTAAAGCCAAGTTCGAGCTGCCAACACCGATTAAGTTGATTTTACAAGGTATGATTTTTAATTTATATTCATTAGTAAAGTTTATTTGCAAAAAAATCCAACGTCTTATATAAACTTAATTTAAAAATGAACTCGATTCAGGAGTGAAAGATATCATGTGGTGTGGCTAATAAGATGAAATTATCCTCATATTGTCTGAAAATGGCAGCGTTTACCGATCTAGAGATAAAGGTTCAAGTTGGAAAAAGTTACAGGCAGCAATATCTCTCAGTGGCTAGAAAGTTGCCGATGATGATTAAGAGGTAACACCCTTTTTAGCGTCTAAATTTCAATTATAGATAGGCAAAGTAACTGATTTGATGTAGAGTCCTACTGACGATAGCATGGTCGTATTTTTAGGTATGTTATACTTAATTCTTATGCTTAGTAAATTAACAAATTTATAATAGGAAGTCATGGAATAAATTGGGTGACTGAAGATTGTGGAGCAAGTGTAAGAGGATTGAACAGTGGTAAAAAGATACACGAGTTCTAGTTCCATCCTACCATGAAATACTGGGCACTAGCTGCTTCATGGACTGACTGCTAAGAGTTTGGTGATGATCCATGCAAGATTTATAAGGAACTTTATTTCACTTAAGATATGGGATAATCTTGGAAATTCTTGAAAGAATACGTTTATGATTTTGCTTGGGCCTATTCCAAAACTGCAGAAGATTAAAAGATTGCCAATTTACCAAAGGAAAGAATCTTTATTACTCACGACCCTAAAGCTACAGGACATCAAAATCAGGATAAAAAATTGTGGTCTCCACAAGTTAACCTTTACTACTCTGATGATTTCTTCAAAAATCAAAAGAAAATGGCATTAAACAATGGAAATAGCATAATAAAAACTGAGCATTATATGTTTATTGCAAGAGCTACTCAGAAAGAGTGGGTTGAAATATTTGTTTCTACTTATCAGCAAGGTTTCCTAGATTTTGAAAGAGCTAAGTTACCAACTGATGCAATATAATCAAAAACCTTCACTGTAATGGATACCTCGGAATAAACTGTTTTCCTTCATGTTTAAAATCATGGCCCAACTACCCCTCTTGGAAATATTTTCATTTCTGATGGTTATGGTAAAAACTTCTCCCTTTCTCTGGAAAATGTCATTAGAGGTACTGAATTAGTAGACTTTGAGAAGATTAACTCTTTAGAAGGTGTATTTATTGCAAATAGATTTGATACTGAGCACACCCACAACTCTGAGTTCTCGAAATCATTCAAAAATTAAAAAGGACTTACTCAAAAAGATGAAATTTCTGAGTCAGACATTTTGTAAGAAAAGATGCAAAAATTGAGACGCAGTCAATCAAACACAAATTCAAACATTAACAAGAAGCAATAGAAAACTAAAGAATCTGTGATGAAAGAAGGTGATGAATTTGAAATGAAAGACTTGCAATCCAATATTAGAACTTTCGTAACTCATAATAAAGGTGGTAGATGGGACTTAATTAGAGCACCAACAACTGATTCAGAGGGCAACAAAATTGATTGCTACCTTGAAGAAGGATGCTCATTAAACATCGAAATTTACTCTTCAAATGGCAATTTTGCACCTCCCTACTCTCAAGAAAGCAGCATTGGTATAATTATGGCTATAGGTAGCCCTGGTTATGAACTCACTAAAAAGGTCAATGGCAATCAAAACCCCAAAACCCTTTCAGTAGTTTGATTGAGTTTTTGATTGATAAAAGTAGACTATTAAGGCATATTTTACTGGGGTTTTAATAGGGTTTATGTAGGGGTTTTATGTTTAAATATTAGTAATTTAAGTGAGTATATGCGAGGTTTGGGGTTAGTTTAATACAGCGAGTATATAGATTTATTGTTTAAGTTGTGTTATGGATGTGATGAATATAGTGAATAACTCTAGCCTGCTATGAATTATACATCTATTGCAAGACTACTCCATAAATCTTTTGCAATTGTGAGGTCTCATTATCTATTAGCATTGAATTTAAAGAGACAGCAGCTTAATTCTAAGCCTAAACGACCTCTAAAATTTTAGCAGCATCAAATCGATTATCTAATTAATGATAAGGCTTTTAAATACTGAGCTCAATTCTCTCTCGCATAGATAGCTGTGATGTTTCATTGCCAATTTTCTGAGTTTCATATCTCATCTTAATCTATAGCGAACATATATAAAAAGAACGGAATATCTTACAAGACAGTCAATCCCATTAAGGGAGTGATTGACTTTAATGTTCCATTTTATAAGACTAATTTAGATTATATATTCAATTAAATGCAGAGGTCTTAAGAGCATAATATAAAGTTTATACACGCTGATGAAGCTGTATTTACATTCAATACATTTATCAAGGTCTTGGTACAAGAGGTATAGTAATATAGAAGTTTATGACTAAAAAGCTAAGGTTTAAATTCATGCAATACTTGGCGGAATAAGCGAAGATAAAGGCCTCGAGATTTATATTATCCATCCTCGTTCAATAAAGACTGAATAATATATTAAGTTCTTACAATAACTCAGAGACAAGTACGCTGACTAAGAGATTATTCTGTATGTTGATAAATTGTCAGTTCATAAAACTAAAGACTCAAGGAAGGAATAAGAAAGATTAAACATAACACCTGTTTTTAATGTTCCTTACAGTCTTCAGTTTAATGGAATTGAATTATATTGGGGGTTATTGAAAGACCACTACAAGAAACTTCTACTCTATCACTTAATGCACGACTTGAAGATAGATACAGTCGATTTTATAAAGAGTGCTGCTAAAAGAGTCAGCGATGATAAAGCTAAAGTATGCGCAAGAGAAGGGAGATTTTGTGTTTATAAATAAGTATTAGATTTAAACGAATGAATAAGTTCACATATTAAATTTGCCCGTAAAGGGATTTGGCTTCTCTTTCTTTTCTTTCTTTTAAGGCTTGCTTGGGCCAATGTTTCTTCTCTTAGTGCCAGCCCTTGCATCTATGTTCATCTCGTCTGTCTTTTATAAATCTTTGAAGAGTCTCTTACTCAATTCATGCTTTACTTGAGACTTTCTCTCTCTATTTAATTTGATTCTCTTATTCATCAAGTATATAACAGTGCCAGGTTTTCATATAAAGTTATAAGTGTAAGCTTACTTGAGATGAAAAGATGCTTTTGAAGTTCCTACAGCCAGGTGTCACTTATTTTAATACCTTGCTTCTCTTATTCTTAAGGAGAGATGCTGTAGCGTTTCTTATGAGCTTCTTAAATAACTTCATTTAAGTACTCAGGTTTCAGAGTTGCAAGAACACCAAAGAAGAACTTTCTCTCTGGCAACTTATTAGAAAGTTGCAACTTTGATGGATGGCAGAGAGCAATATCTGGATCACTCATAGCATCGTCATATAAGCTTGTAACAGATATTTCAGGGTAGTTAGGAATTTCAATCATCCTAATTTCATTAGACTTAAAAGCTTTTTTCTCTTCACTTAATAATGCTTTTATGAATGAGATTTTTGTTCCTTCCTGGGTTGGCAAGAACAATCCAACTATGGTTAATCTATTATTATTAGTTAAAAGTTTACCTTGCTTAACCAAGTACCTCTAGAGGTCCTCTTTACTTCGAAATTTTCCTATTAAATCTTGAGATTAAATTCTCTTCATTGCATCATTCATAGACCCCATCTTGCTTCCTCTTTCTAGAAATGTTAATGAAATTTAAAATTATGGATATCCATTCTAAGTTTTATTAAAATCTTACTACTAAATAGGGATGACCAACTGGAAGTCAACCTTGAAAAGATATGGGAGAAGCATTGAAAAACTTGCTCCGAAGCTCACAGATTGAATTCCATTTTTATCAATCTATCTCCATAAAATTGCTCCTAATAATGTTTAATTATTTTAGGAGGTCCTCCAAATTAAGTTTGAACTTAATTTGGTGGACCTCCTAGAGAA
The DNA here is from genome assembly GCA_000711775.1 of Oxytricha trifallax. NCBI lineage: Eukaryota > Ciliophora > Spirotrichea > Sporadotrichida > Oxytrichidae > Oxytricha > Oxytricha trifallax. The sequence goes on along the minus strand of ARYC01001529.1, from coordinate 80,370 downwards.
ACAAAACTTCATTAGGAGTATTTTAATTTACTAAATGAATAAAATACTCATAAAATATGTCAACTTACAGTTTTTTATGGTTAGTTCATTTTCTTTCCTCTCAGCAAAGAATCTACCAGAGTGCCTTATACTCTCCTATTATTGTTTATCAAGGTATATTTTATCATTATTATAATAAAATATATCAGAAAACTAAAATGAGCGCTAACCTGTTAAGAAGAGCGGCATTACTTGGATCTAGCCAATAAAAGTTATCATTCCAGCAACCAAGAAAAGTAGAGACCAGAGACGCTTGTACTCAGTGGGAGCCTACTTATGACAACTTTGACCAGTCTAGCTTTGAGATTTAAATATAAGTTAAGTAGGAGGTTATCATAGAAGCTGTGCAAATTGAGGAAGAGGTTAAACAACCAGCCATAGAGCATTAATAAATACCAGCCAAAGTTGACTATTAATGCAAAGAATGCAATAAAGTTTTCCTCTGCAAGTCAACTTATAAGAGACACGTGAGAGATAGACACAACGATATGCCAAGGTTATATCTCAAGCATTAAAAGAAAGACGGGAAGTATGTCTGTGAGTTCTGTGAGAAGCCATATTCTCATACTAGAGACCTCAAAGTGCACTTAAAGAAAAAGTACAATCAAAGTTTTGTATTTATTCATGAACCTAAAGGGAATAGATTCCTCTAAAAGAGAAGATCAAGAAACCTAGTGGAATCTCTTAGAGTTGAAGTCTAGAAGTAAGTTAAAATGAAGAAAGCAGTCAAGAATTTTCCAGTCTCTGAGATCAATAAAATTATGGTAAAAATAGAGGCAATGAAGATTTCAATACTAAAAAACATTGACTTAGATTCTTGTCTAGAAAGGTATCTCACTCTAGAGGATAAAATAGAGAAGAGAGTCATTAATGATGACTAATATGCTTATAAGATATATCCATTCAATTACTTCCTTGCTGATGACAAGTTCCAAATGGAATTTGCAAATGAGTATTATGCTCTTTAAAAGGCAAAGTTAAATGAGTGCAGGCATATCATATAGCTTGATGCTATTTTACTTGGTAAAGATCATGTAGCCTTCAGGCTTCCTTTACTTGAAATGACTTACAGAGAATTCTTATCTGACAATAGATGTCAGAGATAAATTAGCTAGATAGTATAGCAGATAGTTGAAGGAATTGAAGAGCTTCACAAGCTAGGTTATGTTCATAGAGACTTAAAGCCAGAGAACATCATGATGAACTTTCAGCCTCTTAGAGTTTATATTATTGACTTCAACAGAGCTCAAAGAGTGCAAGCCTCTGCATAAGGAAATGTATACGGCACTCCTGGATATTTCCCAGAGAGAGAGGATTGGAGAGATGGAGACACTTAATGGGATATCTGGGCTCTAGCAGTAATAATAATGAGAGTGACATGCCAAGAAACGATTACTTTAGCTGCAGGGGTGAGAGAGATTCTAAGCAGAGAATCAAACAAGATCTCGATAAAAATAAAATAAATGGAGGTCTCAGAGAACTTGCATACTCAACTATTATCAAGCCAAGCTAAGAGAATTAACAAACAATAGAAACAATCAAACATCAACTTAGAAAAATAAAATTCAGAGAACTGCCACATGACTCTAAGCTTATGTTTGTGTGAGATATTTTAAAAACTCGCTTGTTATACTAACTTAAATTACTAATTTTTAAACATTAAACCCCTACATAAACCCTATTAAAACCCTAGTAAAGTATGCTTTAATAGTCTACTTTCTCAATCAAACTACTGAAATGGTTTTGAGGTTTTGAATGCAAATACTTATAAATTCTATTAAAAAATCATAATTTATTTATATCTTTGTTTTATTACCTATTATAAATACTTATCTTTCAAGAGATGGAGGCCTTATAAATTAAATTATTAGTTGAGTAATTTTACAATAATCCTTTGATTATAACTTTATGGAAGTAAAGAAAGGTTCTTACATTTATGAAGTAGGTGATCACGGTGGCCTAATTGTTATGGCAAAGAATAACGAGTAAACAAAAGAAGTTATTTACAGTTATAATGAGGGATTAACTTGGCACAGCCTTGAAATTTCTGACACTCCATTTATGGTCACTAATATCATCATTGAACCAATGAGTGTCTCACAGGAATTTTAATATTAAAGAACAGGAACTATAAATAAAATTCTTTAATAAAATAGCTCAATGAATTTTATTGATAAGTGAAACTTTCTATGGGTAAAGATTAAACATTAATGAAGTATAATCAAATATCAATAGCAATAAGTAATAAATTAATAAATAATTTTCACTTCAGTTTCTTTAAAATATATATTCAATGTGTGTCACTATGTTAGATACTAAAAAATTGCAATTATATATTCTTTGCAAATATCTAATTGTTATTTTTGATTTTTAATAGATATTTTATTACAGTTTTACATATTTTTAATTTTATATATACTTTCCAATTAATTTCAATTATGTTAATAACATTTTGATACACTTAATTAACTTATTGAGATATATTTAATTCGTAGTCTATGGATATTAATATCTTCGAGCAAATGACAAGCCCAAGGGCATGATTTTCACTCTTGACTTTAAGTCACTCCACGAACCTCAATGCAAGGGTGCTGATAGACCAGGCGACACTGATTCTGACTACGAGCTATGGACTCCATTCGATGGCAGACATATAGCCATATTTCTAACTTCAATAAAAACGTATCTAATGAATATCCTAATCTATATGAATTATTAGACACGGAGAAATGAAATGTTTCCTTGGTCAGTAGGTTACATACATCAGAAGAAAGCGTGAAGCTGAGTGCTTCAATGGAGAGGAACTTGAGAGAAAAATCTTAAGATCTTACTGCCAGTGCACTGAAATTGATTATGAATGCGATTACGGCTTCACTAAAGATCCCAATAACAATAATCAATGTATCAAGGAAAATTGGCTCACTCACCCATCAGATAAAGCCAATTCGATTTATTTTAATATAATTTCAATGTCCTTTGTAGATTTTAGTTATATATATATATATAGAAATTCGGCATGTTTTTATTCATAAATTAATTTAATAAATGAGTTGAGTGCTTCATAACAAGCAATGTGCTCATAATACGGTTACTATACTGTTTCACAGGGCTACCGTAAAGTGCCTGGCAATAAATGCGTTGGTGGTCTCGATTTAAATCCAATCGTCTACTCCTGCTCAGCAGTAAGAAATATTATCTTTTTATAATGTTTTCTGAATTAGATTTCTTTTAGTGGTTATTATTTAAACCAGTATCATTTATGTCTGTTCACACAATCGCCTATTTAATCATTATTGGAGCAATTTTATACTTCGGATGGCCCCTAGTTGAGGCTATTGTAATTGCTTTGCCAATTCCTGATCCCAAAGATCTTAAAGATAAAATTACAGGCTATTTCCAAAGAGCCACAGGCAATTTATACATGCCTTATATAATCACAGTAATTATAATACTTTGTATGATTATTAGTGAATAACGGCAGAGGCCGTCCATCTGGCAAGAAAGATTACACCAAGAATTTCACTTAAGCCCCAGAGAGTTTAGGTGAGAGTTCTGACGAGGAAGACTCAAATGGTAGACATGGTTATATAAAACCCCAAGTCAGTTATTTACAAGATATGGGTGACGTATTAAATTAATCAAGATTTAATTATTCTAATAATTAATTTTGGTAGCTTTAGTAATTTAGAAGAGGGTCCTGTAGCAGTAGTAGTAGTAGTAGAGGCTATTCTACTAAAGCTACCAATATGACGAATTGGATATTTAATTATTATAAACTGCTACCCCTCTATAATATTACTTAAGAATCCTTAAGAAAGTCACAAATCCAAAATATGAACCTACTGCTCCTTAATTCTAACGCCCCGCTCAGCCAGCAAAACGACCCATAGCTGCTAGAGGACCCCTCAGAGGATCTGCTGCTTGACCATCTTGAGTTTGACGACCTCCTGCTAACAAAGACATCTTTCAAACAGCGCCTAAACATTCTCATCAGCAACATTTAGATAGCAAATAAAAGTCATGGGGGCCATTGACACGTGGTGAGTAGCATTCTCGGCACGCGCTCCACGCTCTCCTATTCGAAACTAGTGGACGAGGCCTTGCATGCAACTGTGAAAATGGGAAGGGAAGATGGCGGGCGCCATATTGGAGGCTCTCATGATGATTCGACTCATTACCAAACCATGGTGACTTCTTGGATCCTACTTTAGATGCTTCGCCTCCTCTCACCAGGTAAGCTTAAACAATAGTATTTGATAGCGAGATTTAGGGAAGGAGCCCAAAGCGATCAGGGGGCGAGTCCCAGCAATTATTTCAAGAACGCCTGCTGTCCAGATACCGTTGGCTCATCCACCAAGCCAGTTGGCATCCTGAATACTCATGAGTAGCCAAAGGCACTAAAATCTTATGCCAAAGCACGAAGCTCTAGTGCATTGCTCCTTAGTGAAATTCATACCACTCTAGTGCTAAAGTGTACCAGAATAAACCCTTCTAAATCATGATTCTTGGCACCCTAGTCTATGACAGTCAAACTGGCCTGTTTGGGGGCAGCACTCTACATGCGTTGGCTTAAGGTCGCATACATTAGGACACTCACTGCATGGAGCCGACTTATGAGGACTCTGAGAGTCGAGTGATTTTGAATATTCCAACTACCTGGCGTCATGAAGAGATTCAAGAAGGACCTGGCCATGCTGATGCATGCAGAGCGCCCCCCACCTCCCCCTCAGTTTCTGCAGAGATTCAAGCCCGCCCTCACCAAGGACACCGTCGATTCGTTAATGAAGGAAGCATCAAAATTCAGACCAAAGGATGGAGAATGCGCAGAGATCAACGACCTGGACCGGGAGATGCAGGAGCAGCTATTAAGCTAAGAGTAATTGTTTTAGATTTAATTTTTATCTTCTACAAAAAATTGTAAATAACAGCATTGAGGTTTTATAAATTATGATGAATTACTATAATTCTTATATTATATAATGAGGTTTAAATCTACATTATTTATGGCAGTGCAAAGCACTTGAAATACGACTCAGATGAAGATAAGGATGAGTTGAAGAGTGAAGAACTTATCTCACTTGATGGTGCCTCCCCTGCAGCTCCAAGAGACAGAACTATTATACAATAAATATTACATTAAATTAATTATATATAATAAATTTCTTTGTAAAATAAATAAATACTTGGCAATAACACCGCAGCAGACAACATCCCAAAGCTGCAGAAACCTCAATGAATACAGATAAATATACGTAAATGATTGTTGATAAATATTGAATATAAAAATTATATTTATTTAGATAAATAGTTTAGATTCTTACAAACATTAAAAATAAAACATATTTTTCACATCTCATGCTGAGATAATTATCATATGCTCAGCATAAATATTATTACTATAGTGTTAATATAATATTATGAATAATATAAGTATAAATATAATAATTTGATTAATTATGAACAAAGTGGACGAGAGTGACTCATCTAACGATGAGGAGACCTATCAAGATTGTAATAAATTAATCGTAATAAATACATCTTCTTTTTAGACTTCACTAATCCGCAAAAGAGAAAGTAATTCGATAACTAACGATTGTATCAATAGTAGAAAGAACTATAGAAAGTAAGATATATTACTTTAGTTTAGTTTAAAAGGGAAAATACTATATATAATAAATAGTAAGAAATGTAATTAGTGGTAGAAACATATTAAGCATTAAGATCTTTTACTTATTCTATAGTAATTCCAGCAATCAAAGATGTTAATTTACATTATGAAAGTTATTTATTAGAAATTAATTATAACAAATCTATTTATAATCAAAGCTTTGAAACATGTATAGGTGTTTATCTCATGTTTTATTATAATTATATGAGTATATTTCATTTTTGTATTTAAAAAAATTGCAGTTCTGTAATAATTAATTTTTGATATTCAGTTGAAATATTCCTGTGATAAAATACACAATTTAATGCTAAGAATATGATGGGTGAACAGCTCCATCAAATTATTATAAATCATTACTACAAAAATATATTTTATTTCCTTCTAGTAATATTAACAAATAACGTGTAGATGTCTGGTTTCAATAAGCAGATTGTAATTGAGCCACCTAAGAGAATAACAGAATAAGATAATCAAAGGAATTATGCCACGGTGTCTTTGTTTTGTCTCACAGTCACAAATCCATTTAGAGACAAAATGATAAGAATAGTTCTAAATTAGTAAGTTAAATTATTCAACATTGTAAACATGAATGTTGGATATCGATCTGAAATCACTTTCATTGAAAATACTTATAATAAATCAACAATAAGGGATGCATTTTTGGAATTTTAACCAAGTGTAAAATTAAAAGCTTCTTAAATTTTATTAATTTTGGATTTTCCTAAAAAGATATTACTTAAAATTAAGTCTAAATTATTTTAATCATCCTCATAAATCATAAAATTAAGATATTAACAATCACTCGTATTTTAGATGGTTCGATAGGTTCATTTTGTTCACAATTATAGTAAATTGTGTCTTTTTGGCTATCGATGACCCTAACCTAGATTAACTAGATTATTAAATTCTAGCAGATTACATTTTCTTAGTCATTTTTACAACAGAAATGTGCTTGAAAGTAGTCGCAATGGGATTTGCTCTAAGGCCTTACAGTTATTTAAGGGATGCTTGGAACATTGTAAGTTTATTTTTAATGATTAATTTCTTTTTAGTTAGACTTTATTGTGGTAATTATGGGCTGGGTCTCAAAAGTAGTAACAGCTAATAATGTTAGTGCAATTAGAGTTATTCGTATTTTGAGGCCTCTACGTACAATAAATTCAATGCCTGGCATGCGAAGACTCGTTTAATCGCTTTTGAACTCACTTCCAACACTCTTCGATATACTTGTGCTGTTTTCTTTCTTCCTAGTTATGTTTGGAACCATTGCAACTTAACTTTTTGGAGGATTACTCTAAAATCGATGTGTAGATGAAGAAGGGAATGTTTAAAAAGGCCACGATGGGAATGATTATTTTTGTAAAATTGATGATTCTTGTCCGGGTGCATGGGTCTGTCGATATATAGGCAATCCAGATTATGAAGTGACATCTTTTGACAACATACTGAAGAGTGTACTGAACATCTTTATAATCATCACACTAGAGGGATGGACTGATACTATGTACAAAATTAGAAGTGCAACCGGTACAGTTGGCTATGACATAGTTTTCATATTGATTGTGGTGTTCGGAGCATTTTTCATTTTAAACCTAATGGTAGCAGTTCAGTTCAGTTACTTAAATGCCTAGTTTTAAGAATAGAGTTAGAGAAATTTGATTGAAAAAATGAAATAAAATGCTGTTCTATAAAAAATGTAGGATGAAACTCCTAATAGCCCCTAGAAACATGTTGCTGAAATTTAAGAAAATTCTGCTAAATTTAATGAAGGTTTTTCGCATGCTTTGGAAGTAGTTAAAGGAATTGAGTCACGATATTTTTTAATTACTGCTAATTTATCATATGGTCCATATCATTATTAATAAGTCCAGTAGTGCGGTACAAATTATTGAGAAAAATAAGTCAGATCAAAACTCTCCACAGTAAGAAATCCTAGAAAATAACTAATTTGACAGTCTCTCTCAATAATAGATTTAAGACATGCTTCCAAAATAATAAAATTCCAATGTAGCAAACTAAAATTCTTTAAAATTATCAGAAGAAAAAGCTTAGAAAGAGAAAACTACTGCAAAATAAAAATATAAAAAACTTAAGAGATTGACTTTTGAGTTGGTTGAATCAAAACCTTTTAATATCACAATTATTGTACTCATTATGATTAATACAATTTTTATGGCAATGGAACATTACAATATGCCAGATAAACTAACTGATGCTGTAAATTATGGGAATTCTACACTTACTTGTAAACTTACAAATTATAATATTCTACAAGTTAAACCCTACAATCTATAATTGATGCTTCGATGTAAATAATTAACGTATAATTAATTGTTAATTGCTTAATATCTAAAATTTTAATATTTAATGTAAAGCTGGTTAAACTTTATTTTTTGACTTGAATATGTTTGAAATATGAAAAGAAGGGTTTTATTATTTAATTAAATTGCTTTGATTATAAATTAAGATGTTTATATTCGCCTGCGAAATGGTTCTCAAAATAATGGGCTTAGGAATAAAGAAATATGCTTAAGATGGTTTTAATGGTTTTGATGCAATCATAGTTATAGTTGGTCTCCTTGAATTTGTGAATGCTGGTTCTAAGGTTCTTACTGTGCTCAGAGCTTTCAGACTTTTAAGAATATTTAAAATCGTAAAATCTTGGACTACACTTAAGAAGTTGCTTCAAACAGTCTTAAGTTCATTTTCTTCAATTGCAAATTTGGGCTTGTTAATGTTTCTTCTAATTTTCATTTATTCATTGATTGGGATGCAGTTTTTCAGTGGGCCTATTCCTGATAATGAAGACAACTCGTTTAGATTCAATTTTAACTCATTTGCCTATTCACTGATTACTATATTCGTGATGCTGACTGCTGAAAATTGGAACTCAATATTGATACAGTTTATTGACAAGGATGGCTTTGGGGCTTCAGTTTACTTCGTATCTCTGATTATTTTTGGAAATATTATGGTCCTTAACTTATTCTTAAGCAAATATTTCTTATAAATTGATTTATGAACAAAATAACAAAAGAGATTGAGTTTTAAGATAAAAATTAATTCTTGGCTATCTTGCTCAGTTTTATTTCAGAGAACTTTGAAGAAACTGAGCATAAAGATATTTATATGCAAATTATAAAATTATTCAAAGTGTGAAAATATGTGTAATTATTTAATATGCATTTTCTATAATGAAATTTTATGTCAAATATTTATTAAAAGATTCGGATGATGCCCATGACACTAGTCTCTAAAATAAAAACGAAGAAATAGTAGAGGAATAATTTGACTACATTCAAAACCCCAAAACCCCAAAACCCCTTCAGTAGTTTGATTGAGTTTTTGATTGATAAAAGTATACAATAATTGCATTCTTTATTAGGGTTTTAATAGGGTTTATGTAGGAGTTTAATGTTTAAATATTAGTATTTTAAGTGAGTATATGCTAGGTTTGGGGTTAGTTAATGACAGTGAGTATATAGATTTATTGTTTAAGTTGTGCTATGGATGTGATGGATATAGTGAATAACTCAAGCCTGTTCTGAATTATACGTCTATAGCAAGGCTACTACATAAATCTCCAGCAACTGTGAGGACTCACTGTCTATTAGCATTGAATTTAAAAAGATAGCATTTTATTTCTAAGCCGAAGAGACCCTTAAAGTTTTAGCAGCATCATATTGACTATCTTATTAATGATAAGACTCTTAAATACTGAGCTCATTTCTCACTAGCCTAGAGGGTTGTGATGTTTCATTGCCAATTTCCTGAGCTTCACATCTCTGCTTAATCTATAGCGAACATATATAAAAAGAATGGAATATCATACAAGACAGTCAATCGCATTAAGAGAGTGATTGACTTTAATGTTCCATTTTATAAGACTAATTTAAATTATATATTCGATTAAATGCAGAGGTCTTAAGAGGATAATATAAAGTTCAAACACGCTGATGAAGCTGTATTTACATTCAATACTTTTATATCAAGGTCTTGGTACAAGAGGTAGAGTAATTCGAGACTTATATTATTCACCCTCGTTCTATAAAGACTGAATAATATATTAAGTTCTTGCAATAACTCAGAGATAAGTACGCTGACTCAGAGATTATTCTATTCGTTGATAAGTTGTCAGTTCATAAAACTAAAGACTCAAGGAAGGAATATGAAAGGCTAAATATAACACCTGTATTTAATGTTCCCTACAGTTTTCAGTTCAATGGAATTGAGCTAAATTGGGGGGGGGTTATTGAAAGGTCATTATAAGAAACGTCTGATCTATCATTTGATACACGATCTGAAGATAGATACAGTAGATTTTATTAAGAGTGCTGCTAAAAGAGTCAGTCATGAGAAAGCTAAAGTGTGCGCAAGAGAAGGGAGGTTTTGTTATTATAAATAAGCATTAGATTTAAACGAATGAATAAGTTCACACATTATATTTGCCCGTAAAGAGATTTTGCTTCTCTTTCTTTTCTTCTTCTTAAGGCTTGCTTGGACCCATGTTTCTTCTCTTAGTGCTAGCCCCTGCATCTATGTTCATCTCGTTTGGCTTTTAGAAATCTTTGAAGAGTCTCGTTTACTCAATTCATGCTTTACTTGAGACTTTCTCTCTCTGTTTAATTTGCTGCGCTCTTTCATAAAGTATATAGCAGTACCAGGTTTTTCTATATAGTTAGAAGACTAAGCTTACTTGGGATGAATGGATGCTTTTGAAGTTCCTATAGCCAGGTGTCACTTATTTTAATACCTTGCTTCTCTTTTTCTTCAGGAGAGAGGCTGTAGTTTCTTATGAGCTTCTTAAATAACTTCATTTAAGTACTCAGGTTTCAGAGTTGCAAGAACACAAAAGAAGAAGATTTTCTCTGGCAACTTATTTGAGAGCTGTAGCTTTGATGGAAGGTAGAGAGCTACGTCCGGATAACTCATAGCATCGTCATATAGGTTTATCACTGATATTTCAGGGGAGTTAGGTATCTCTATCATCCTAATTTCATTAGACTTAAAAGCTTTTTTCTCTTCACTCAATAAGGCTTTTTCAAAATGAGATTTTAGTTCCCTCCTAAGTCGGCAAGAACAATCCAACTATAGTGGATTTATTAATCTTACTTAAGAACTTACCTTCTTATACCAAATATCAATAAAGGTCCTCTTTACTTCGAAATTTTCCTATTAAATCTTGAGATTAAATTCTCTTCATTGCATCATTCATAGACTCCATCTTGCTTCCTCTTTCTAGAAATGTTAATGAAATTTAAAATTATGGATATCCATTCTAAGTTTATTAAAATCTTACTACTAAATAGGGAGGACCTACTGGAGGTCAACCTTGAAAAGATATGCGGAGAAGCATTGAAAAACTTGCTCCAAGTTTCACAGATTGATTTCCATTTTTATCAATCTATCTCCATTAAATTGCTCCTAATAATGTTTAATTATTTTAGGAGGTCCTCCAAATTAAGTTCAAACTTGATTTGGAGGACCTCCTAGAGAAAAAAACTTCATTAGGAGTATTTTAATTTACTAAAATGTATAAAATTCTCATAAAATATTTCAACTTACAGTCTTTTATAGTTAGTTCATTTTCTTATCTCTCAGCAAAGAAACTACCAGAGTATCTTATACTCTACTATAATAGTTTATCTCGGTAGATTTTATCATTATTTTAATAAAATATTGCAGAAAACTAAAATGAGCGCTAACCTTTTGAGAAGAGCGGCATTACTTAGATCAAGTCAATAAAAGCTATCATTCCAGCAACCAAGAAAAGTAAAGACCAGAGACGCTTGTACTCAGTGGGAGCCTACTTATGAAAACTTTGACCAGTCTAGCTTTGAGATTTAAATATAAGTTAAGTAGGAGGTTAAACAAGCTGCCATATGAGCATTAATAACTTTACCAATCAAAGTTGACTATAAATGCAAAGAATGTAATAAAGTTTTCCCTTACAAGTCAACTTATAAGAGACGCTTGAGAGATATACACAACGATATTCAAAGGTTATATCTCAAGCATTAAAAGAAAGAAGGGAAAATTATGTCTGTGAGATTACAAGAAACCTCAAAGTTCACTTGAAGAAAAAGCACAATTAAAGTTTTGTCTTTATTCATGAATCTAAAGAAAATAGATTCCTCTAAAAATGAAGATCAAGAAATCCAGTGGAGTCTCTTAGAGTTGAAGTCTAGAAGTAAGTTAAAATGAAGAAAGCAGTCAAGAACTTTCCAGTATTGGGAATCATTAAAATCATGGTAAAAATAGAGGCTATAAAGATTCCTATATTAAAAATCAATGACTTAGATTCTTGTCTAGAAAAGTATCTCACTCTTGAAGATAAAATAGAGAAGAGAGTCATTACTGATGACTAATATGCTTACAAGATAAATCCTTTAAATTACTTCCTTGCTGATGACAAGTTCCAAATGGAATTTGCTAATGAGTATTATGCTCTTTAAAAGGCAAAGTTAAATGAGTGCAGGCATATCATCTAGCTTGATGCTATTTTACTTGGCAAAGATCATGTAGCCTTCAGGCTTCCATTACTTGAAATGACTTACAGAGAATTCTTATACCACAATAGATGTCAGAGATAAATTAGCTAGATAGTATATCAAATAGTTGAAGATATTGAAGAGCTTAACAAGCTAGGTTATGTTCATAGAGACTTAAAGCCAGAAAATATCATGATTGATTATCAACCACTAAGAGTATTCTTTATTGATTTCAATAAGGAATAAAGAATTTAGGCCTCTGCATTAGGAAGTGTATTAGGTACTCCAGGTTATTTCCCATAAAGAGAAGATTGGAGAGACGGAGACGCTGCATGGGATATCTGGCACTAGCAGCAATAATTATATAGAGTGACATGCCAAGAAACAATTACTTTAGCTGCAAGGGTGATAAAGATTCAAAGCAAAGAATCAAGCAACAGTTAGATAAGTAAGGTTTCTGGAGGTCTAAGAGAACTTGCATACTAAGCCATAATTAAACCAAGCTAAGATAATTAAGTTACTATAGATACAATCAAACAGCTGCTTTGAAAGATAAATTCAGAGAACGGCCAAATGACTCTAAGCTTATTTTGTTTGAAATATATAAAAAACTCGCTTGTTATACTTATTTAAATTACTAATATTTAAACATTAAACCCCTACATAAAATCTATTAAAACCCTAAAAAATTATATGCACTAATAGTCTACTTTTATCAATCAAAAACTCAATCAAACTACTGAAAGGGTTTTGGGGTTTTGATTTAAGAGAGACTAAGAATCAAAGCAGGCATAAAAGTTGGGGTTAGTGAAGCTAGTAAAAATAATGGGGAAGCTTATAGCAGCAACCCTAATTCTAATTCTTTATCAATAAAAAACGGTTTAAATAACACGCTAGGGCTCAACAACACAAATCAATAAGCAGATAAAAACAGCAGCAAAAATAGTGTGAACTAGTAGTATCGATCGTGAATTATTTGAATTAAAATTAAAAGAAAGTTAAATATAAACATAAATTAATTACTAAATTATATATTAAAAAAGGATAGATTGATCAATCAATAATCATAACAGTTTGATAAATGCTTCTCTTAAAATCTTCCTATTTTATATAAATTACTTAAAATAAGAAAATTATTGGTACTTACAATAACAATACAGATAAAATTTTAACATAAACTTTCATCATTAAGATAAATTTAACAAAACATGTATCAAACTATATCTAGCATTTTCTTCTCCTTATAAGAGACAAATCGAAATTACATAAAATTACTCTAAAATATATCATACAGCTTATTGACTGATAAATTTTTTACTTTAAGTTGTTCGCTAGACTATTCTTATTCCACAAAATTCAAAAATAAAATATATTATTCACACAATAAATTATTACAGTTCAGATATTCTGACATAAATAAGCAATTTTCCCTCTCTATTCATTAATGATATATGGTTTAATCTTATTTACTAATATATTTACAAATATCATTATTTAATTTTATTTTATATTTATTTAATCTTTAAAATTTCCTAATATTTTGTATTTATTCAATAATAAGATGTGGGAACTATCAGGGTTGAGGATGTAAGCGTGAATTTTAACAACATAGAGAATAGCAATGGGAGATTGGAAGGAGAATTGCATGGAGTCACCGAGAGATCGAATGAAGAATCTAAAAATAATCGTAGATCTGTAGTGAATAGAAATAGATCAAGGACTTTGGCAAATAACTAGAGGAGCTCAAACTTCGAATTAATTGCTTCATTGAAATTGATGCCAATCAATAAATTTGTATTAAAATTTATGTGAAGTTAATAATTAGCTGAGGAAAATTAGAACGGGGACGCCACTGGGAAGTCAGCTTAGCAGAGACAAGAAGACATGACAATAAGTGAATTTTAAAAAAGCTAAAAGATTGAAGACGGATTTGATTATTATTAATTTTTGTTCTCCTATTTAGTTAAATTTAGCTATTACAATTAATATTAGGTTGAGGCATTAATAAATTATGAAAGGATCAGACATGTAAATAAAGCGATTAGTAACTTCTAGAGGTTCTGTAATTTCAGCAATGAAAAATTCAATTAAAAAGTAATTTAAAACTAAGGGGAATAACGTAATCATGAATATTCGAGGCAGGAGTTTGTTTATATTTAGTTAGGATTCTAAGGTTAGAAGATTCCTGAAAGCCACTTTAAGTCACCCTTATTTTGAGAATTTCATCTACCACCTCATTGGTCTATATTTCCAAAAATATTATTTATATTACTCTTATAAGAAGTCTAAACTCACTAATTTTGGCAATGGACGAACCACAGCTTTCAGATGACTATTAACTAAATACACTTTCTCTATTAGTAACAATAATCTCAGCAATTTTCATTGTAGAAGCTGTAGCTAAAATTATAGTTCTGGGTTTTGCAATGGGCAAAGATGCTTCAAAATATTTATAATTTTTACTTAAGAATTCTTTATAATTATGCTTACTTGAAAGATCCCTGGAACATATTAGATTTCGTGATAGTATCTTTCTCAATCTTCAATTGGGTCATAGATTCATTCAGTAATGTGAGTGTTAGTTTTCTACGTGGTTTCAGAGCACTAAGAGCTTTGAGGCCTCTCAGAATGGTCTCCAAAAATGAAGGCATGAAAATCGTGGTTAACTCTCTATTAACTTCAATTTAAAACTATGTAATTGTTGATTTATTTATATGCATGATAAAATCAATTCCCAATCTGTTCAATGTGATGCTAATATCACTCTTGTTTTACTTGGTCTTTGGCATATTGGGCGTATAACTTTTCAAGGGTTCGCTAGGAGCTTGTAATGATTAAACTATCGACTATAAATACAATTAGTACAAAATAAATAAATAGAAAAAATAATATGGTAAATTTCATATTGAGTCAACTTATGACGTATTTTAAAATAATAATTTGAAATTGTGTGGGGATCTATTAAAATGATGATGGGCATTGGGTTGGCAGATAATGGAATGTCCCATTCAATAACTTCGATAATATATTCTATTCTATGTGCACATTCACAATTCATTAAGATTTCATATATCAAATGTTAATATATTGTTTTTAATGATTTTAATGCTCATAATTATTAAAATAATCATAAAACTGACATTATAAATATGCAATCTAACTTATTATTTGATTAAGATTTTTTTTATATTTAGAGTATTTTAGTGTTTTTGATAATATTAATCTTGTATATTCTTTGAGATAGCTACTTTGGAAAATTGGCCAGCAACACTTTTTGCTGCTATAGACAGCCAGGACATTGATTTTGGTCCTAAGCTAGATAACAGACCTTATGTTTTTTTAAAGTATTTTCATGATTATCTGTAAATATAAAGCATATGACTATTAAATTAAAGAGTAAATAAGCCCAATTTTATAATTAACGTTGCACTGCTTTTCATTGTGTTCATATTCATAACTACTTTCTTTGTAATGAATCTCTTCATCTCAGTTATCGTTGATAAGTTCAATGAGGAGATTAAGAAGAAGGAGGGTTCGCATAAGTTCTCAGAGGAGCAGAAAGAATGGGTCAAGATGCAAAGAATCATGGTTCATGTCAATTTAAAGATAAAACCTGTTTGTCCTGAACAAAACAAATTGAGGAAGGTTTTCTTCATCACAGTAATATGTATTAAAGGTATTCTTTATATTACGAATGCAATTTGAAGCATAAGGTGTAAATCAATTAAAATCATAGTGATGAGCAAGCATTTTGAGTTGTTTATAAGTTTCGTTATTACAATCAATACACTTTTTCTATGCATGGACTATTACGGAGCTGATAAAAGTTACTCTAATGCTCTTCAAACTGGAAATATCATTTTAAATTTATATAATAAATATTGAACTATATTAAAGAAGTTGATAAAGAGTGGGTTAATACTCTATAAAAATGTGTTTATTTTTCATTTTTGTTTCAATCTTTGCAGTTGAGGCTTCCATGAAAATGATAGCTCATGGAGTAAGATTCTATTTTCTAGAAACTTGGAATAAATTATATAATATGTTGTGTTATTTATTAACAAACAAATATTTTATGAAGGTATTTATGACTTTAATAAATTATTACAAGAATAAATTCGATTTTGTAATTGTGATTCTGTCCTTAGTAGCACTTGATGAATCAATATTTTCCTTTAAAGTTAATGCTCTTAGAATTATTAGAGTGGCCAGACTACTTAGAATAAAAACCTCAAAACCCCTTAATGAGTTTTATATGTGTTTTGATTGATGAGGGTAATGTTGGGGATTAGGGTTTATTTGAGCAAAGAAGTATCATTTTTACTCTAGTTATGAAATTTTGAAAATTTAATATGATCATCATTTTAATACTCAACTTATATGTTTTCATATTTATATACATGTTATAGCATTTTTATTAAAAAAAGATAAGTTTGAGAGACATTTTTATCTGTTTTACATTTTTTTCATAAGTTATAACTTTTCCTGATCGTTTTTATCAATTTAGATGATTGCATCTTTTTTAAAAATTGGCATTTATGCACAAATATTTTTGAAGTTTTCACAAAAGTTATTTTCAAAATAAATTCAACACTTTCATTCCTTTTAGCTTGCGTTCTTTATTATCATTTTTTCTTCCAATAAAAAAAAGTTTGGTAACATAAGTAAAATTTAAATAGAAAATATCTATAAAATGAGTGATTTTAAGGTGATTGATACCAACAATTATGTAATGATTTAGTTCCAGAAGTTTATAAATGGATATCAATCTTAAAATTTTGTATTTCTAATTTTTATTAATTTTAGGACACCTATTAAATATGGGTATCTTATAGGAGGTCAACCATGTAAAGAGAAATGGAGAAAATTTGCAAAAACTGTATCAAATTTCAGAGATAGATTTCCATTTTAACCAATTAAATTCCGTTAAATTAGTACTAAATTTGTTTTAATTTAACTAGTACCGGTACTAAATTTGTTAAATTTTAATTGGTGCCAATTTAATAGTACCAAAACTTAATTAAGTACCTAGTTTTAAACTAATAAGGTTTTAATGGAAAAGTTCCAAAATGGTTCAAAACCTAATTGGTACCAGTACCAATTTGAATTTTTTTCTAAGTTGGTACCAAAACATTTAATAAAATGGAGTTCCTAAGAAATAAAAGAAGATGCTTTTATAAAATTAGCAATTCTAATTAAATTAGCAAAGCAAACAATTAATGTACTATCATTAAATTTTTTGTAATCAAATAATTTCTTCATAGCACTTATGTAGATGTAGTGATGGTAAAAAATAAAATATTAAATATCTCAACCATGAAAATTATAAATAACATTGAATCTAAAAACAAAAATGAAACAAATCAAAAAGAAACCCTTAGCCCCAACATTACCCTCATCAATCAAAACACATATAAAACTCATTAAGGGGTTTTGGGGTTTTGAATGATTAAGGCAAGTAAAGGTCTCAGGCATTTGCTAAAGACACTTTGGCTTTCAATGGGCAATCAAAACCCCAAAACACTTAGTAAAGTTTATAAGTGCTTTGATTTGTAGGGTATAGTTGGGGTCTTATTGGGGTTAGTAGAGAAATTAGGCCAATTTGCAAAATGAGAAATAGAAATTAGCGAAATTTAGGGTCTATTTATGATGAGTAATATTTAGATTTACTTGTTAAGCTTAGGTATGGTACAAGTATTAATATAGACTATCCAAACCTGTACTAAATTATGCAGCTATAGCAAAGTTATTACGCAAGAGTGCCTCAACTGTTAGGTATCACTGCTTGGTTGTTGAACGCATCCTGCAGAAAATAAAAGTTCTCTCAGGCTCATATTGACTTCCTCTGCGACTCTAAGACTTTGAAGTATTGGGCACACTTTCCATTAGACTAGCGAGCTGTGATGTTTCATCGCAGGTTTCCTGGCATGCGTATCTCTCCTTATACTATAGCCAATATTTATAGAAGAAATGGTATTACTTTCAAGACTGTCAACAGTTTGAAGAGAGTGATTGATTTTACAGTGCCATTTTATAGTAATAATTTAAACTATATATATGATTAAATGCAGAGGGCTATTGGTAATAACATCAAGTTCGTATACTCTGATGAAGCTGTGTTTACCTTCAACACCTTTATTAATAAGTCTTGGTATAAGAAGTATGATAATATAGAAGTCTATGATTAAAAAGTGAAGGTAGTCACCCATGCAATTTTAGCTGGTATAAGTGAAGATTCAGGCCTAGAGGGTTATGTTATTCACCCTCGCTCTATTAAGCGAGAGTAGTATATAGAGTTCCTACATAAGCTCAGAGAGAAGTATAGTAACCAAGAGATCATCCTGTTGTTGATAACCTCTCAATTCATAAGACTAAGGAGTCTAAGAAAGCTTATGAAGAGCTAAACATAACTCCTGTATACAACGTTCCTTACAGCCCTTAATTAAATGGAATTGAATTCTACTGGAGTTAAATCAAGACTCACTACAAGATGCTGCTGCTGTATCATCTTACGCATGACTTGCCCATCGATACAGTAGACTTAATTCAAAGCAGCTGTAAGAGAGTGAGCGTAGATAAGACAACAGTCTGTGCGAGAGAGGGACGAATGAATGTTTATAAATAAGTTTTAGATTTAAATGAATGAATAAGTTCACATATTAAACTAACCCATAAAGGGGTTTGGCTTCTCTTTCTTCTCCTCTTCTTATGGCTTGCTTTTACCCATATTTCTTCTCTTAGTGCCAGCTTCTGCATCTATGTTCATTTCATCTGGTTTATAGACATCTTTATAAAGCCTCTTGCTCACCTCATAAATTGTCTGCGATTTTCTTTCTCTGTGAACCTTGCATGCTCTTTCAGAAGATATATGCCAGTGCCAGATTTTCCTACAAAGTTATATGTCAAAGCTTACTTGAAAGATAAGGATGCTTCTTAAGTTCCTCTAGCCAAGCTGAGCTTATTAGAATGCCTTATTTTTTCTAGTCTTCATAGAGAGATAGAATATCGTTTCTTATGTGCTTCTTCAATTATTTCTCTGAGATAATCCTCTTTTATTGTACCAAGAACACCAAAGAAAAAGATCCTCTCTGTTAGTTTATTAGAGAGTTGCTTCTTGGTTGGAAGGTAAACTACCACTTCCTCATCTAACATGGCATCCTCATAAAGATTAGTGACTGAAATCTCAGGGTAGTTGGGAATTTCGATTAGTTTAAGGTCTTTATTTCTAAAAGCTTTCTTCTCCTCACAAAGTATTGCTTTCAAGAATGAAATTTTGGTACCTTCCATCGTTGGAAAGAATAAACCAACTGTACAATTTGTTAATATTCATCAAGTTATCTTACCATTTAAAGTTAGGTATAGATAGAGATCTTCCTTACTTCTGAATCTTGATATCATTTCTTGAGCCTCGACTCTTTTCATTTGGATTTTTTTATTTGATCATTGAGTGATTCCATCTTTGTTCCTCTTCCTATTAATGAATTTCAAATTATAAATTATAGACTTCTGGATTCTATTGTTTAAAAACTTACTATTAAATATGGGCATCTTATAGGAGGTCAACAATGTAAAGATACGTAGAGAAAGTTCGCAGAAGCTATAACAAACTTCAGGGATGGAGCTCCATTTTTATCAATTTTGTTCCATTAAATTAGTACTAAATTGTTTAAATTTAATTAGTACTGGTACTAAATTCGTTTAATTTTTAATTGGTACCAATTTAATAGTACCAAAACTTAATTAGTACCTAGTTTTAAACTAATGAGGTTTTAATGGAAAAGTTCCAAAATGATTCAAAACCTAATTGGTACCAGTACCAACCTGAATTTATTCTCAGTAGGTACCAAAATTAAAAATATTGAGCATAAAATTAGAAAATTTATAGTTATAAACTAAGTATAAATATGAACTCTTAGAGCTTAAATCAAATCATCATTAATGCTGTTGCAACTCCTATATAGTCCAGATACAGCTATAGAGGTTTTAAGAGCTTTATAATAGAAATTTAAATTTGAATTTAAACATGGCGGTCAACTTAAATCGTAGAGCGGCACTTTTAGGATCAGGTCAATCAATGCTCAACTTTGGCTCCTCCAAGAAACCAGAAGTAATTTATATTGAAAAGGAGTTAGAGCTAAGAGCTCTAGAGTTTGAAACTGAGGTATTTAAAATTTAAGTTTAAAACAAGAAGTAGAGTGCTGAGATGGGTGTTTAAACATAAGTTGAATTGGTTGAAGAAGATAAGGATCAGCAACCAATAGAAAAAATTAAAACATTTTAATGTGAAGACTGCTAAAACTTCTTCTCAACTGAGTCTAGCTTGAAGAGGCACATTAAAGAGGTACACTCTGGCAAGGCCAAGATCTATTTTAAACATGAAAAAGTGGATGGAAGTACCAATGCACAACATGCATGAAGTCTTACACTCACTCAGCAAAGGTTAAGAAGCATATGCAAAAACATCATCTTAGCGAATTCTTGATTTAAGATTAGGAGACTTAATAACTTGTACCTGCTAAAAGAAAATCAAAATTTCTTGAGTCTTAAAGAGACCTAAGGAGAAGCTCAAGAGACAGTGTCGCTTTGAATCAATGAACTAGCCTGCAGATCGTACTGTTTTAGCATGCTTCCAAGCGAAAGCAATGAGTATTCCTGCATTAAATGCAATTGAACTTAGTAGCTGCATTTAAAATTACTTGCACATAAGTGTGCCTAACAAGGCAAAGTTTATAGTAGTTGATGAGTATGCATACAAGGTATACCCTTTCAGCTATCTCATAAAAAATGAGCAGTATTAAAATGAGTTTGCTAACGAATATATGATTCTTAGAGAGGCTTAAAGAAGAGATTGCAAGAACTTGCTTAAGTTAAATGGTGTTATATTAAGCTATGGTTTCATCGCACTAAGGCTCAAGAAATTTGAAATGACTTTAAGAGACTATCTATATCATAATAGATATCCTGATGGCTTAAATGATATTCTTACAGATATGATTAAGGGTGTCAAGGAGTTGCATGAACTTGGATATGTTCATAGAGATTTGAAGCCTGAAAATATTATGCTTAACCTCTGCCCTTTAGAAATCGTAGTTATCGATTTCAATAGAGCCTTAAGATAAGAGATAGTGACTTTGGCTAAAGTTCTTGGTACTCCTGGATACTTCCCAATTAGAGAGAAATGGACTAATGGCTTAGTTCAGTGGGATGTATGGGCAGTTGCTGCTATCATATTAGAGAGCAATATGGAAAATATGTCATACTTTGGAACAAAGCACGAGAAATAATCAATAAGTTTAGCAGCTAAACATATAAAATAAGAAGAAATCTGCGATAAAATTAAGAAGATAGTTGAGATGGTCATAGTTAAAGCTCCAGCGTATCCAAGATAATCATTAGATGACATTCTAGAACAACTAAAGACAGCGGGATTCAAGAGGTATCACAAAGACAAGCAGATAAAATTTGTTTGAGTTAAGCACAATAATAATCATTAAATATTCATTAAATTCATATAAAACCTGCATTTTGTCTACTAACCCCAATAAGACCCCAACTATACCCTACAAATCAAAGCACTTATAAACCTCACTAAGGGGTTTTGGGGTTTTGAATATAGCTTCAAATTAACAATTTCTATATACAAAATCATCTATTTAATAGTTTTAAAGTACCAAATTTTATAGCAAATGTTGGAATGCTGTTATTCTTGATATTTTTCACATTCACAGTTGCAGGAATGGATCTATTCGGAAATCTTTCATAATCGGAATACATAACGAAAAATGCAAACTTTCAATCTTTTTACATCACAATCATTTTGCTATTTCGAGCTTCTACAGGAGAGAATTGGAATGGAATTATGCATGATTGCTTTGACTAGGAAGGCTTATTGGCTATTATATACTGGATTTAAAAACTCCACAAAAATTTTATTGATACATTTAAATGAGATTTATTGACAGAATAGATTTTTTGAGTCACAGTTTCCATTTTTATATCATATAAATTTTATCATAATCAAATGAAAATTAATAAATTCTTTACTTTTAAATATAGGTATCAAGATTTATTCATTAAAAGAAATTTATTATTAAATTTGACCTATTAAATTATCAATATAATTACAATTTAATACTTTTAGATTGCTTTCTAACTAGTAACGCATTATATATTCCTGAATGTGTTTATTGCTGTTATTTATGAAAATTTCAATGACGTTAAAGCATCTGAAGATGAAAATGAAGTGATTCTCAAAAAGTAAATCTAAATTTCGGAAAATTAATTATGATTTAAATTCGTATTTATATATGAAAGTTTTCCCTAACTAAAAATGTTTTTTTTTTATTTACATTCATACTTATTTAAGTGCTATCACTTAAGAGAAAAGATATTAAAGCATTTATTAAGACTTGGGCATTATTTTGTCCAAATGGCGAGCATTACCTAAAAACTACTGAGTTTTCAAACTTTTTGAAATAGCTTCCTCCCCCTCTTGGATATGAAGGTTAAAAAATAGAACAAGCCAAATTAAATAAAATCATCTTCTGTCTAAACATTAAAAGTCATCTTAGGGATGGCGAAGGAAAAGTCTACTTCCCAGATATTATATTATTTTATTAATTCTCATTGTAGTAGTAGTATCTATAAAACATTAATAATTATTGCCAGAAGTGATGTGGGCAATATTTCACTCAATCATTGGAAATAACGATGAGCAGGTACACAACTGCGAATAAGTAGTAAATATTATGAAGGAGCTCAAGAGAAAATATAAGGGTTTGGGAAAACATGTAACTCATATTTATTATAAGTTATAATTAGAATTTAACTCATACAAAAATACTATAAATCACTATAAAAATGTGAAATTTATTTAATCTTTTTGAACTCCCGATAGTTTGTGCGGAAATAAATATTACAGGACAGAGATGACGGTGAGTAAATATATGTGCGCTTTGTAGATATATAAAAACTGGAAACGTTATCAAGGTTAAAGACAAAAAAAGAAAGATCTTATAGCATAATAGCAGAAAGAGCAAGCTGAAAACGAATTGAAAAATAGCAGAATTAATTAATAACGATTCTTTATTAGACTAGATTTAGTAATTATATATGAGAAATTGAATTTCATTTTTTGGGTAATATAAAATAGCAGTTTAAAGGAAAATGATTTACAAGAGGAGAACAGCGGAGTGTTAAGGCAAGGATCTCTGTCTGACAATTAAATGCGAGTCTCGGACAACTCCGAATCCATCTTACTTTAGCATGACAACAATAACAATGTTCATTTTATGTTATTTTTGTGATTTATATTCCTTAATCTCATAACTTACATTAATTTAGATTCACTCCCTCAGACTAAAACTTCAATCTTCAGGTTTCGAAAGCGCTCTTTCAAATACAAACATTAACTAAAACTAACTAGACTCCGATAATTTAAAGAAAACGCGCACCTTAGGCTAAGAAGAGTAAAAAATGCAGTAGAGAGACGAATACATTTCTAATTTAACGAATTTGCCACTTGGGCTCTAGATTTTTAAATCTAATCAGTAAATTTCACCAGACTAGAGGAATAAATAAATAAGAAGAATTTGTTTGAATTCTTTTAAAATGTGTATTGAAGTTATAAATCACACTTTTTATGTGTATTTATTATTATAAGGAATGGATTGCAAGAACAGCAGAGCAGTGGAAGTTTATCATCTCAGAGCAACAATTTACAATAATTTAGTGATGATAGTCCAGAGAGAAAACTAATTCTATAGAAAACCACAGCAGGTGATAAATTAGCTCTTTAACTTGCATCTGCTAATGATAATTAGAGTAATTTAATCATAATTGTTATATACTTATTATGCTATTACGTTTTTAATCATGATAATTTGCTAGGAGTTAATCATCTGGCACCAAACATAATTGATGATAGAAATTACTTGCGTAGTTTCGGAGTAGACCCCAATTAATTCGTGAGTTAAGCCCCACTTGAAAATCATATCAATCCCAACGATTTTTTCTTATACTATTAGCATGATTTCACATTAATCGCATGAATTACTATGATTATATTTTTACGATGATGAAGATTCTTTCCATACAGAAGAGTTCAGTGAAGAGTTTAGTGATGAGCACTCAGCTGCAAAAGATAAATACTTTAAGAACCCTGATGATTGTAAGTTATACATATAAATTATTTTTTTCTGATTAAACAATAGAAATTTTATTTTAATTTATGATGGAGATGGAGATGAAAATGGCAATTCTCAACCTAAGAAATAAGTAATGCTAGACTTTGCTTTAATCAAGGGTAACATGAATCTCAATGATTTTTTGCAAAAACAACACAACAAAATATGATATTATTCTTAAAATTTAAGTGTTATTCTTCGTAAAAGAAAATATTTTTGTTGCAAAAAGACGTGAAAGATTTTAAGTCAATAAAAGAGGACAAGGTTAATGAGAGTTACGAGTCAGAGGAGTCACAGTAGACAGTGAAGAATTAGCAGAACCTGTAGGATGTGAGAGATAAAAACATACTTAGTAAAGCTAAAGCTATAAGAAATTAATAAGTAGAATAATCAAATAAATCTAAAGAAATTGGATAGATGGTAATATCTTAGTTGAGAAAATTAACGAATTGTTTTTTTTCATAAAAAATTGATATACTTAATTCTGAGTTTCATTAAATTTAAATTATTTAACATAAATAAAATTAAAAATAATGTCACTAATTTTTCAAAATTGACAAGAAAATAAGAAATTTTTATTTTTCAATTTATTTATAATAAAATTTAGGGAAAAATAGTAAAATTAAAGGCCTTAAAGATAAAAGAAAATCCAAAAAAAATAATTGAGATAATATATTAAATATTAAGTTATGGTTATTCAGTCAATTAAATTTCAATTAATGCATTCTCAAATTATACATATGTTTACAAAGCTAAATTTACTCACTATAAATTAAAAATGCAGTAATCTATTAATAATTGAATTAGATAAAGCAACAAAACTTAAAAGTCGATTTTAGTTTGAATTTTACTTTCAATTTATGCAAAGTATGGGAAATAAAGCTGCGAGTGGTGGAAGTGCCGAAATTCCTATTCCAAGGAAATTTTCTAATGAAGATTAAAGATGCGAGATTTTTTATATTTCTTTTTATAATGCCTGGAATCCCATTCATTTATGGATGCTAGAGTCGCCCCCCCTAATTTACCAAATTTTATACTTAATAAAAGCAAAGATTCTGTTCATAAGACATGGAGAGCGAGCTGATAAGCATTTAGAAGAAAATGGGAAACCGATAGAATTTATGGACGATGCTCATCTCACGTAAATTGGAATTTAACAGGCAAAGGAGACTGGACTTTTTCTTAAGTCTTACATAGAAGAGAATAAATTTGAGGAAGTCATTCTAGAGAGTAGCCCGTTTTTAAGAGTTATGATGACAGCAGCTTAAATAGCCAAATAACTAAGCATTAATTAGTATTTTATAATGATTAGCAAAAAATAGCTTGAATTTTATAAATTTCAGATTTCTATTAGAAAATATTTTAAATATTTCAATTTAAAGATTCCAAAGATAACAGTTTCATACAATCACAGAGAAATAATGCATCCAAGTTGTTTCTCAGGGCAAGACCCTATTCCAAACTTACTCTTTATTAACAAAGATAAGGACTATTTGGTTCAAAATTACCTAGTGGGAGTAGACTTTTAAGAGACAGATGAGTCTAAAGCACTTGATAGAACAACTCCAAATAAAATGTACCCTGAAAGCGAGTAATAATCATGATGCTTTTTAAATAAAATAAAGTGAATTAGAAAATGAATTTAGAATAATAACAATAGTAATTGTAGTAATAGTAAATCTAACAAAAAAACGTTTCATCTTCATCTTCCTCCTCATCTTCACTGTCATCATCGAAAATCTTAAATTGTTTGCCCTTCTTTGTATGACTTCTTGAAGTTCCTCTTCGTTGACGCCCTAAGTCTTACCAGGTGCAACCCCTGTAAAAATAAAATGTTAGATATGTTTTTTGTAACTTAGATTTTTGTTGAATGACACAGAGCACTCTGATC
The DNA here is from genome assembly GCA_000711775.1 of Oxytricha trifallax. Taxonomy (NCBI): domain Eukaryota; phylum Ciliophora; class Spirotrichea; order Sporadotrichida; family Oxytrichidae; genus Oxytricha; species Oxytricha trifallax. The sequence continues at coordinate 54,096 of ARYC01001529.1, read as the reverse complement.
AGACATGTTTTAAATTGTTTATTTCTATATTTTATTATTAATTACAATTCACTTTATTCTAAAAATATCGTAAATGTCATAACAGAGTTTAAAATACCATCCATCAATTTTGCAAATATACCAAAGAATTGTAACCGTAGAGAAGAGTATTAAAAGTAGTTATTACTCATTTTTATGGGATAGAATAATCCATTCTCAATATTCGCTTAACTTTTAATCAAATATAAATGATTTTATAATTTTTATATTTAAATCTATTCCCCATTTCCATCCAGTATGGTTAGCAGCTTAAATATTGGGCGGTAGACAGGGGGAAATGACTTATTGTTGCATAAGCGGTATAAGAATATATAATGGAAAGCTGAAAAAGCTTGTATTTGATTGTGATGATCGTCATGTAAAGACCAAGACAAAAACTAGATGGCACGATTGAGCATTTTAATTAGAAGTTTGTAACTCATTTTAAATTGAGAAGTAGAAGTAATCATTTAAAATTATATTTAGGTTGAAATACCAAAGTAGTTATTGATCTACAGATTATAAACATAAAAATAATGAGGTTTAAAAACATATTTAGTTTGTGATATAAAGCTATTTCTTTAATTTCATTGTTTTTATAATTATGTCACCTTAATGCTTTAATATAATTTATTTATTTTATTTAATGGAAATAAGTCAAGAATTTTTATCTAAAAGTGATAATTAGGAATATTCTTCACTTTAAAATGGACCAACCTGTGAAATTATGTTTATTAAACTTAATAAATGATTATTTAAAATGCAATACAAAAATAAATAAAGAGATATAATTGTGACTTTTAATAATTAAGTTTAGGCATGGGGAAAGAGCGGATAAACATCCAGAGAGAAACATCTAATTTGAAGAGAGGTATGATGCCCAGTTAACTCCAATTGGTGAATAACAAGCTATTGAAACTGGTTAATTTTTGAAAGAATACATAAAAACTGGCAATTTTGAAGAAATTTTAATTGAGTCTAGTCCTTTTCTTAGAGTTATCATGACTTCAGCCAATATTGCTCATAATTGCATATTGAATCTAATTAATTAGTCTGATTTTATTAATATTGCGAGACAAATTGGAATTAACCACATCCCAATAAACTATGATTATAGAGAATACTTAGAGAGTTCATCATACAACCACTAAAACCCTATCCCAAGACTTTTAATCAACAAGTATTCTTAAGAAGAGATAAGTTAGAAATACCTAAATGGAATGACTTACAAGTTTGTTAGAGATTACTAGCAAAATGACATTGAATAGATGTTTCCAGAAGATAATGAAATTGTTCTAAATAGAGTGCTTGGAATCGCTTAAAACTTGGCTGCCAAATATTCTCAGTCAGATAAGCGAGTTTTACATATTATTTTATCAAATGTAATAGATGCTTTTTAAATAAGAAATACAAAAAATAATGCAGCATATCATAGTTACTCACGGACATTTAGTGAGAAGTTTAGCTTTGTAACACGGTGGATAGGAGCAACGCTTCCTATATTGTAATAAGACCGCTCTTGAAGTGTAAAATGGATTAATCAAGAAACTACTGTTTGATAGTGATGATTCGCATGTTATCACAAAGTATTGATGATTTGATGCGAGATAATATCATATAAGAAGCAATATCTCTTTTTAAATATGGAAATTTATACAAAATTGCTATTCATATCCTTTTAATTTTTTATTATTCAATCAATTAAATTTTTCATAATTATATAGTTTGGTTTGTAAGACTTATACAGCAACCAATTTATAAAGAATAAATTTAAATATTTTAGTTTGTTGATATTGTAATTTTAAGTCAAAATTTAAATGGCAACTCCTTACGAGAAATATTTGCAATTATTAGCAAATACTAAGAGTGGAGCTTCCAGTCTAAACACTTCGTTTGCTCAGCCCTCTAATTCAAATAACAATTCGTTTATTGCTTAGCCTCCTAAGCAAGAATTATTTAGATTTGTATTTTATGGTTTTCATTCTCATTTTATGATAAGTTTAATAAATTCAAATAATTAGAATAAAAGTCTGGCTTTCAGATATAGCCTAAAGTTCCTTAATAGTAAGCAAACTCAAATAACCCAGGCAGTAATCGCAATAATTAACTAAACTAATCAAACAATCCATCATATAAAATGATAATAAATATTTAATTATTATATTAAAAATATTAACATCAGGGTAGCATTAAGGAAATCAGCCTCAGCAGTAGCAACAAAACAACCCAAGATTTATTCCTTAATCATTAGAAAGTAACATACCAGCAACAGATAAACCGAGAAACTACGTGAAAGAGTTTGTTAATCAGTCGAAGTCTTAGGATTTATTCAAACAGAGAAATAAACCTACTCATTATATAATAATTACAATATAGTCATCGAAATATTGATAAAGTATTAATGAGCGTAATATTTTTTACTAAATTTTAAAGAATAATAAATATATGTTCAAGTTTATCTCCCCAACCACTAAAAGGGAGTAAGAAAAGAATATTCAGAAAAGTTTGGAGTCAAATTTCAAATCAACATCATTCAACAACTTCGACCAAATTCAAAATTCAGATGGCAGAAGAAGTAAAAGCAAAAGTGGTGCAAAGGAGTTTGATACTTCTCAGTTGTTCAGGAAAAATATTCATAATAATAAATAGTATGATTGTTTTTAAGTTTTTTCATTTTCCTTAATATCGTGTGTTTCTATTTAATATAAAATGCGGTTTCGTCGTACAATCCATTCAAGAAAGGAAATGGTTGGGGAGGCGGTAATCGCGCATATTCTGGGGGAAGTGGCAAAAGCAGGAAATCAAATGGCGGACAAAAACTTATCTTCATTGAGTTATAATTAAATATAATATAACAATAGTTTCTAAAAATTTAATCTCTACAATATCTCTGAAGAACTTACTTGATTTTAAGAATAAATATATTATCATTATAGTAGGACCGGGGGGGGGGTCTAAGTCGGTGCAAAAATTTTTTCAAAATCCTAAGTCGGTGCAAAATTTTTTTTCGCAAAAACATCAAAATCCCTAAGTCGGTGCATGATCAATTTTTGACATTATTGATATATTTTATCATCCTGCCCCACATAAAAAGTATCATTATTAACTAAAATTTTAGTCTCAGCTTCTGAATCGAACTCCTTCATTAAATTTTGATCATAGGACACTTAAAATATTATTACAAAAATATTTTTTTTTCTGTGACAGATATTTGTATAAGTAGAATAAAAAACATTATTTTAATATCTAATTAGTCAGTAAGCAACAAAATTGGGGATTAAGAACATCATAATTATTCACTAAATTTAATGATGTTTGACCATATTATAAAAACTCGTACATATTGATAAGTGTATTTAAAAAAAGACAATTAATTGAGTCAAGAGTTTTATAATATGGTCAAACATCATTAAATTTAGTGAATAATTATGATGTTCTTAATCCCCAATTTTGTTGCTTACTGACTAATTAGATATTAAAATAATGTTTTTTATTCTACTTATACAAATATCTGTCACAGAAAAAAAAATATTTTTGTAATAATATTTTAAGTGTCCTATGATCAAAATTTAATGAAGGAGTTCGATTCAGAAGCTGAGACTAAAATTTTAGTTAATAATGATACTTTTTATGTGGGGCAGGATGATAAAATATATCAATAATGTCAAAAATTGATCATGCACCGACTTAGGGATTTTGATGTTTTTGAGAAAAAAAATTTTGCACCGACTTAGGATTTTGAAAAAATTTTTGCACCGACTTAGACCCCCCCCCCGTAGGACCAAACACTATTGCATTGAAGTTTGAGAATTTCTACGATCCAGACATTAAAGATAAAATCAAAGCACTCCCAGATGCTCGGTATGACGCTCAGAGTAGAGAGTGGTTTGTGAGAAAGGATATGTACGATAGAGTTTTAGAAGAAATTGGGTAACTCTGTATTACAAGAGGTATTCAAATTGCACAACAAATCTATTATATCCCCACTCTTTGTAAATAAAAGACTGATATTGTATTAGGAATCACCTTTTTATTGCAGACATACCTGAGTTTGCCTATGAGTTAGCCAAGAATTCAATACCTTTCACAGTTGGCAACAAGAAACTAAAATCTCTGGGTTTGAATTACGAACCTGAAGTTCGCCTAAAATTGAAAGTCGAAAGCTTACCCCCAAAAATTCTCGAAAATCTATATGAGTTTTAGAAGAAGGGTATTGAATTCGGCTTCTCGAGATTTGGAAGACTGCTTCTGGGAGATGAAATGGGTGTTGGTAAAACTATACAAGCCATTGGTATATCATATGGATATAAGCAAGACTGGCCTTTGTTTATTGTAGCTCCTTCATCATTAAAAATATAAAAACTGTATAAAAATAGTAAGTGTTTAAATGTTTTTTGTGGTAATAAAGCAGTGTGATGATTGCTTTTTGAAATTTATTCAGAAATAATCAAACTTACTCTATTATTATGATAAATCATTTTTTTTAAAACTGCTAAGTTTTTCAATCAATTACCGCATGCAATAAATCATCACAAAACAAAATATTTATCTTTCTTTTTCTAAATAAATAAAAAAAAAACAATATTTAAATGATTCTACTATTTTTTAAATAAAAATTGTCTTAAATTACAAAAATTTAATTATTTTCATATATTTTATTTTCTATCATAAGAGTTTTAGTTAATTTTAATTCGTCTACTACGTTTTTATACATTATTTTTTCGATCTCACTTTAATAATTATAAATTATATTTTATTTTGTTTTCTTGTGAATTTAGGTTCTAGTTTATTAAATCATATGATTATTTAATTAGAAAAAAAATAATGAGATAATTTTTTATACTTAAAAATAAAAATAATAAAATATTTATCATAGTATTTCTGTGCGTATTATCTATTTTTTCATATTCTTATGATTTAATTTTATAAGTTTAAAATTTAGCTTTAAAACTAATTTATAAATATATTTTTAAGGAATTATATTGAGATATACATGGAAAGATGAAATCATGAAGTGGATCCCGACAATCAAGGAAAAGGATATATAAATGTTTAAAAAAGGAACAGATCAATGGAGTCCAGATGCTTGCATATTTATAATGTCTTATGATTTGGCTCAGAAAAGGCATGAAGAAATAGATGCCAAAAAGTTCAAAATTTGTATAGCAGATGAAGCCCATTATTATTAAAAGACATAATAGTGAACCATTTATAGATTAAATTTTACCTTAAAAGTAGGGATTCAAAGAGAAGCAAACATCTAATGCCAATATTAACCAAAGCGAAAAGAGTGATTCTAATTAGTGGAACTCCTATGCTCTCCAGACCATATGAAATCTACAATCTTATGAAAATCTTGCGTCCAGATATTGTTGGCAGCTTCACAGAGTACTCAGCAAGATATTGCAATCCAAAGGAGACTCCATATGGTATGGATTATACAGGAAACAGCTGCACGAAAGAACTGCATTACATCCTTAGTTAGAGTGTCATGATAAGACGCTTAAAGAAAGAAGTGCTTGATCAATTACCACCAAAACGTAGACAAAAGATTCAAGTATAAACAGATGCTAAGTTAGTAACTCAAGTCAAAAAGATCTTGAATAATCTCAAAAACGATGAAGGAGATGTAGAGAAGTTCGTTTAAACTTTGATTACAGATAACACAAGCTTCTCTGAATACTTAAGTGGGCAGAGAGCAAACAATAAAGAATAAGACGATAATTCTTTTATGTCAGCTTATCGCTTGACAGGGGAGAGTAAAATCGATGGTATTACTGATTTTATGGACACATTAATTCAAAACAGTTGCAAGTTTATTGTGTTCGCTCATCATTAAGTTGTAATGGATGGCATTGAGGAATTTGTTAAGAAAACCAAGGTTGGCTATATTAGGATCGATGGAAAGACTAACGTAGACCATAGACATGATAGAGTCACTAAATTTTAAAATGATGATGATACAAAAATTGCTATACTTAGTATTACTGCATGTTCTCAAGGATTAACTTTAACTGCTGCATCAACCATAGTATTTGCCTTGTCTTAATTTAATCATTAAATTATTATTTGCAGAGATGTTTTGGACTCCATCAATTATGACTCAAGCAGAGGACAGAGCTCACAGAATCTCTCAGTAAAACTGTGTGAATATTTACTACTTACACGGTCCAGACACAGTTGATGAGATGCTATTTCAAATGTTGGCTGAGAAATCTCAAGTGGTTTCTGATGCTCTTGATGGAAAGATATCTGAGTATCACATTAAGAAAGCTGAAATGGATTAATGTGTCGAGGAAGTCAAGGAACTTAAGTCAAAAGGTACTTCGAAATTTGAATGTTTAAATTAGCCAAGTATTTTTTACCCTAAACCCTGTGATTATTAGAAAAATCTCTCCTGCGTAACCAGCTACAAAGAACAAAATCGAGGACTTCTTCAAGAAACAGAAAGATCTCAACTCATTTGTGAAGAAGCCAAGTAAACGCAGAAATGCAGCTAATAATTAATCTTTCGACGAGGACATTGAAGACTCAGATTAAGAGGAGAGTAAAAATGACAAGTCTAGAGATATAAATCAATCAGATGACGAGAGTGAGGAGAAATATGATGGGGTACAGAGCTTAAACAACAATAAAAAGCAGGGTAATTAGATTCAAGCCAAAACAGCAATAAATTCTCAATTGAGCTCTAGTGGAGTGAAAACTAAGAACTCATAGAGCATGAATAACTCTCAATAAATTGAATAAAAGTTTGGTCTCTCTAATAATCGCAGAATACGAAAGGATATCTTATCATCCAGTAATGCTGAAGAGTCAATTGATGTTTAAGAATTAGGGAATAGCACTAGAGTAGTGGTGGGAAACGACAGCTCAGATGTCATATCAATTCATTTATCAGACTTGGGAATAAGCCAAGAGGATGAAATCATCAATAAAAGCGAGCATGATAAATCAAATCAAGATTTGGCCAGTGATTTAAAGGATATTGATGAGAAAAGTGAAAAGAAAGAGATTAAGGTTGAGAAACAGAGTAAGAAGCGTAAATTGAGTAAAATATCTAAAACTGTGAAGGATAAAAAGAAACAAGTAGATGATGAAGCAGATGATAATGAAGAGCAAGAAGAGGAAGAGAAAGAAGAACTTAAAGTAGAAGAAAAGAAGCCAGCCATCAAGAAGAAAGCCGCTCCTCGTACTAAGAAAACTATTATAATTTTGAGATTATATAGTACTTACTATAAAATTATTGGTAAAAAAGGATTAAATTTAATAGACAATTAAAAAAAAACAGAAACAAATAAGCGGAGAAAATTGAATCCATAAGATGATGAATGAATAAAAATGATAAAATATAATCATAAATTAAATGAGAATATTTAATGCTTTGATTGACATCAGTAAAATTTTAATTTCCCTTGATTTATTAAATAATATCTCAATCGATTTAGGAATGAAAGTATATTTATTTATGATTATAAACATATTATCAGAGTTGTTTGAATTTAAATAACATTAATTCATTAAAGATTATATAATTTTTAATTTGTAATATTTCAAACATGGAAATTATGGACATTCATAATTGATAATCAAATTATTAATTCTAAATTATTTCCAAATGTTGCTTTACTTTATGTACTTTAAATTAAAAGCATTTTCATATTATCACTAGAGTTGTCGAAATCTCAAAGAAAGGAGCGGAATTCAACGATGAAATTGCATAACTCTCTTTCTCTATGATTATTTTTTTAATTTAATTTTATAATAATAAATTAGATTATACTATGAATTAGATATATATTCATTTAAATTTCAATTAATTTCATACTCTATGACATCTTTGAAATAAGCCTATGAGGATTTATCACAGGCTGAGGAGAGTTATTTGAGTGATGATCAGTTAAAAGCGCTTAAGGGATTACTCGAGCAAGCAAGCGAAATTATGCAAAAAGTTAGTATTACTCAGTAAAAAAAATAATCACAATTTTTAGATAATTTAATTATGAAATTCATTGATTTTGAGAATAATAAAAGTAACAATCTATGGAGGAGTTTGAAGAGTTTGTGGCCAGGCAATGAGTTAGAACAAATCAAGGATATTGATAACAAGATACAGAGAACCGTCTAGATGATGCAGTTTTCTATGTCAGCCAAGAAATGTCCCAAGAAGAGAACTATGAGAGATAGAGAGGCAGATAATAAATAAAATTAAATATTTTGTATCATTTTTATCTTAGATTTCTCTAAATTATTTTAGTTTCAAAAATTACCATTAATCAATAAAGATAATAATGCTGCTGGTCCTACATTAGACATGTAAATGATTGCACCTACTGCTTTGCTAAATTAAAAATTTACCTTTAATTTTCTCATTTTTTAATTCAACTCAAATAAATTAAAATTATTTTTCAACTTAAATGATTATTATTTCAAATATTTGGGATGTTATATAAATCCATCACCACAGGATGAAGCCTTTTATGTAGAAATGCTTTGTTAAGATAAAGCCACAAGGCTTTTGGGCAAGAAGAAAAACTTAGATAAGATATTTGCAACTTGGGACAAACCCAAATTAGCAATCACAAGAATGATGTTCAAAGACTTTCCTCCAGAAATTACATTTCTTATTATAATTTAATGTTTATTGTGGTGTTTTTGGTTTTATTTAAAAGTATATCTCAATTATTTGATATAGCTAATTATTAACATTATATATCAGCAAAGAACACTGCGTGATTACAGCCAGAAAAGAAGTAGAAAAGGTGAAAATATAGAAAAACAGACATAAATCCAAGTAGTTAAATCAAGCCATGATTGAACCAACCTTGAATATGAATGCATTAAACTTAAATGAAAATGCAGTTAAATAATCCCATTCTAATTCCAGAGAGAGAATAAAGAAAGGAAAGTCAAAAATACCAAGTTCAAACAATTCATCAAATCATGGAAGCAAAAACTTAGAGAAAAAGAAAAGGTCTAATCCAAGCATCAAAGTCAATGGGCAGAAAATCCTGGATTCTGATTTAGAGGAGAAAAAGTAAATCAAAGCTAAGAATTTCTTGGGTGTCAAGGGTAAGGATCAGGATTTAAGCTTAAGAAGCAGCAACTCCAGCTATTCCTAGTATTTGTCTGTAAATAAGATAAAAGTAGTCAACAAGCAATAAATTATGATCATGTTTTTCTAATAAAAATTACTCTCATTTAATTAGTTTGCTATTTCTTATAATGAAATATGATTAAGCAAGTTCAAATGAGTAAGTCAAGAAGAAAATTGAATGATTCAGAAGAAATCAAAGAGGAAGAACATCGAAATATATAAGAATCCAATAATAGTTTGTCAGATTTGGATAATTCTTAAGAAAACCAAGATAAAAATGATAGCAACTCAAAGATTCCAGATTCTATTGATTTCTTTTATACTTGTAATGATGATGCATTTGAGAAAGTCAAGCTAAATGTTTGTGATATTGAAATTAGCAGCAACAATATTAAATTATAAGTATTGCATTTTATTAGAATAATTTGAGCAGTTAGTCTGATGATTCTGATTCTGAATCTGAGTATGAAGAGAATATATCTATATGTTCATTAAATTATATAACTGCATAATAATTTTTAATTTAGTATACTAAGCTTATCATAAAAATAATTAATTTATATTTGGTGAAGAGATAGTGAAGGGGTATGTGTATGAAATAGAAGATTTATCCACAAATGGAACTTACTTATAAGGTTCGAAACTTGGGAAAGGCAACAAAAAGGAGATTAAGGATGGAGATGAAATTGGCATAATAGTTTTTATTGAAGAAAATGGAAAGTAAACTGTTAGACTCAGCTACAAATTCAGAGACTGCAAATGATAATAAAATTACAAAATTGTATAGGATTTATAATGATTATAATGGATTAAATATTATGAAAATATATCAATAGAGCATAAATTAATTATTTCTATATAGTTTTATTATATTATTTTTATACTTATTAGGAATTGGTATAAAAATTGGAAGATTTCTTAAATCTTAAATTAAATTTTAATGAGAATTAATTTAAGTTTTAGATTATATTGACATGAGTTAAGTTAAATTAATTAATTTTTATAATAAAATATATAAATTTAATAATGCCAAATAAATATTCTTTTTACTTATCAACTAAATAGACAAATATTCGATCAGAACAGATAAAACAAATATCGCAATAATATTACTAATTTATTACATACAATCAATTTAATTATTAAATGATGAAGAAAATATCCTCATTATTGACTGTCTGTGCTCTTCTGGGGCTGACTACTCAGACCATTTTCGACAAAGAAAATGAAAACCTTGCAAAAGCTAACTTTAAATCTCTCTATGACAAGAAAACTCTAAGGCAGAGAGAAAGACCTGGGGAAGATCAGGTTACTCTCGTGCATATCGTGCCCCACTCATATAACTAAGAATTTTTGAAATCTGTGAACGAGTACTTCCCAGAGAGGTAGGAAGAACTTAAGCAAGCTCACTACAACAAAGTTTTCGATGCTGTAATCGCGGCAATGATTCAAGATCCCACTCGCACTTTCACTCATTACGAAGTTAAATATTTCTCAAAATGGTATCTCAAACAGAGCGATTAAACTAAAGAACACGTTTAGGCACTAGTCGCACTAGGAGCATTTGAATTTGTTAATGGAGCTTGGGAGACTCACGATAGTGTGTGCCCTCACTACTCAGACTTACTATTAAATATTTAAAAGGGTCATCTCTTTTTGGCTAAAGAATTTAAGGTTCAACCATATAATTAGATTCATAAGTATATAAATTTTGATTTAATAATTTTCCTGATTTAAAAAAACATACATTTACATTGATCAAACCAAGAGTTGCTTGGAACATGGATCCATTTGGGCATTCAGATGCTAACACTCGTCTTTATGCTGAATCAGGTATTGAAGCTGTGTATCTCAGATGGGTAGACCCTCATGACAGAGAAATTCGCTTGAAAAATAAGCAAATGGAATGGATTTGGAGACCAAACTTCTCCCATCTCGGTAGAAGAGCAGAGGTTTTCACACATGTTATGTACGATTTCGAGGTTTCCCCCTTTGATCTGATCGTAGATTCTCGTCAAAAGAAAACTGTGCAACAAACCAGACCTAGACCTAGACCAGATCCAGTAGTAAAGAACATCACTAAGAACTCCACAGAAGAGTCTTATGATGTTAAAGGACTACGTTAATATGTCAAGGAAGTGTCTAGATACTATCAAACTAAACACATCCTGATGTTCATTGGAGCAAAGACTAACTTCGAGGATGGAGACATCTATTTTGAGTAGTTAGATAAACTTATATCAGAATTCAATAGCCTTAACAATGATACTTAGTTGACTCATTCAACCTTATCTTTCTATAATGAGGCTATTCAAGCTCATGATTATGAATTCCCAACAAGCACTTTTGATCTTTTGCCAATAAAAACAGAATTATAATAATTAATGGTATATATTATTAATAAAACAATTATTGAATGACTGATAATGGACAACGCTATTTCACTGGTCTTTACACTTCCAGACCAAACTTCAAAGCTTTCATAAGACGTGCTTCATAAGATCTCCATGCTTCTCTATTTTTTATTTTCTTTTTTATATTATATAGAAGCAAAATAATATTTAGTATAATGAATGCTTCTGGCAAGCTATTTTCAATGAAAATGTTGGAGAGTGGTCTCTAGAAAGACACCAATAAATCCTAGTAAATGTATGAACTATACTACAACCACTCACAACTCTTCCAAGAAGCAGTTTCTGAAGCACAGTCAACTGATGGTATCAGTGGACTAGGCAGAGATGCCAGAGTTATAGACATCACTAATAAACTTTAAGATGCGATTGACGACAACAACAACTTGACTAGCTTGATAGTTGGAGAGGCAGTTAAGAAGTTCGCAGGGGTTCAACTTAAAAGCAATCACAGATGGACCTGGTGTGCCAAATAGTCTACTAACTAAACATAATAATTATATATTTAAAAACTATATATTAGCATATATTAATGAATAAGATGCATTTCAAATTTTAATTGTTCATTTGTTAATATAACTTATCATTTGATTAAATAAGATAATGTTTATTCTTCAAACATTGTGAAATATATTTATAATTTGAATTTATAAGTTTTAAATAAACTTAGAGAAAGTTTTTCATTTATTATTTAGTTTTAAATGTGATTTTAACTCATTAAAAATTTTGAAATTTAATAGAAATAAACTTATTTTAAAGTTATTATTATATAATTTCTACTTAAGTGTTTTTATTATAGTAATAATATATTTCTAATTTACTTGGACTGTCCAATAGGTAGAGAGGCAAACAAAGAATATTTAAATATGATTGTTGCAGTTTACAATCCATCCATTCAACCAGTTAATCATACTAAGATCGCAGTCCCTCATGGCCAACTCTCTGTCAGAGCATTCAATCACTCTTCCCAAAGTTTTGAAGATAGATTATAAATTAATTAATCTTTTATAAAGATGCTGATGCCAATGTTGTCTGCGATGTGATGAACAATGGAATCAATGATTGCTGGTTATATGTTAGATACACTATTGATGGATAACAGATTATTTTGATTATTTAAAAACTATATGAATAAAATAAAGTAAATATTTATTTAAAGTACAGATTGGATTGATTCAAGTTCAGTACAACACATCACTTGACCTCACATCAAAAATCTAGAAAGGCGATAACTTCAAGATTGAGAATGAATATCAATATTTACAATTCAAGGGTAAAGACTCCGATTTTGGAGCACTTTTCACTCTCTAAAAGAAAAAGCACATTTAGAATTACCATTTTATAAGTTAAAATGTCTGAAAAGGGAAATTATTATTAATTATAAATAAATGGCAAAAATGATTATATAAATTTATTAGGGAATTACCACTTTGGATTTGATTTGAGATACTACCCTGCATACCAAGGATTTGAGGGATCTAGATCAGGTGCTGCTATCTTCAGACCAGCCACCAACACTTCATTCAAATACAGCAATTTATCATATTGGTACTATTAAGTAGGTTCAGTTGTCTCACAAATTACTCTAGAGTATATTGACAACAGAACCAAGGAGTCTGCAACTGTCAGAGTAAGAATTTATTATTTAAAATGAATTATATCAGTTTATTTCTTATTAGTTATAGCATAATTAGTTATACCCCAATGAAACCATGATTGAATGGGATGTTTAAGTCGATGAAATTCCAGTCACAGAAATTGGAAAAGAAGTGACTGTAAACTTCAGAGCATAAGAAATCCAAAACTACAATGCTTTCTACACAGATACAAACGGCCTCTAAATGGAGCAGAGAATATTAAACTTCAAACCACAATGGATAACAGATAAGAAATCGCATTAAAATATCTCAGTGAACTATTTCCCAGTGACTAGTGCTGTCTGTATCAGAGACAATTACTATAGCATGGCTTAAATGACTGTTATGACTTCAAGAATACAAGGAGCTTCGGTTTTAGTCAACTCTACTGTTGAGCTTATGCATGCTCGTAGACTTTTCTACGATGACAAGTACAAAGTTGGAGTAGTACTTAATGAATCATAAGCTGTCCAATCGACTTACTTCCTTCAATTCTTCGATAGAGAATATGAGCAGAGTGACTAGAGAAAATATCAGATCATAATTGATACACCCTTACAAAACTATTTCGCTTTCGATTGGGAATAAAAGAAGGAAAACATAACTGAAAATGGGCAACCACTTCTTACTGCTAAGCAACTTAAATCAGTAGGCGTTCCTGAATTCGCAAAGATTGAATACTTCCCACTAAACAAAAGTATGATATAAGTTAGACTTGAGAACTTGGATGACTAATTCTCTCATAGATATGGAGTTGACCCAAGCAAAGTTCCTCAAGTGAAGATTGTAGAATTGGCAAAACTTTTACTCGCAAAGATCTTTAATGGAGCTATTCCAACTTCATATTCACTTAAGGTTGACGAAATGTCTCTTAGTGGAAATGAAGAGCACTAATGGATGCTTTGGGATAAGGTAGAGTGGTAAGGAACTGATGACGATTTCATTGATTTGAGTAAATTGCCCAAAGACAAGCAAGCTGGAGTTGAGATCTCGCTTGAGCCATAGAGACTTAGAACTTTCAGATTTGACTATACATACTATCCTCCTCCAACAACCACCACAACAACTACTACTACTACTACTACAACAACAACGACCACAACAACAACGACCACAACCACAACCACAACAACAACTACTCCAGCTCCAGTAACTACTAAGAAAAGTGAGGATCCAAAACCAACTGCAGCTCCAGTCACCACTAAGAAAAGTGAGGATCCAAAGCCAACTGCTGCTCCAGTACCTAGTAAAAGAGTACACACAGAAATTCTCTAATGAATAGTAAACCTTAAACATATGAAAAAATCTTCATATATAAGAATATATCATCAACAAAATCTTTATTTGTTCAATTTAAACACTTTAATCAAATCATTTCCTATTAATTTTATATGATTTCAATCAATAAGGTGAAGCGTTTGCTTTCCATAATTTAAATTGAAATAAGGGATTCGTGAAATTAAAGATATTATCTTAGATTATGATATAACTTCTTTGACTATAAATATTATAATAATAAAATAATCTATTATTACTAAGATGCTGAAGATTTCCCTTTTATCTTTGTTGCTATCGACCAACTTGATAGTAAATGCTGGCCCCATAACTAAGGACACAGATTTGCAACACGATCATAAACCTGAATACTTCAGTAAATTGAAGTTGAAGGCTGTTTAGACACCCAATTAAATAATTATAATTAAGTAATTTTGCAAGGTGCTATCATATTTGCCTATTATTTTGTCTTATTATTAATTAGAGAATGGTCAACCACTATAAGTGCATTTAGTGCCTCACTCTCATGACGACGTAGGTTGGTTAAAGACCGTCGATTTGTACTTCTCTGGCTCCGCTTACAAAATCTAATAAGCAGGAGTGGAGCTAATCATCTCAACTGTGATCAATGAGCTGATTGAAGATCCTAACAAGAGATTCAGTTAGGTAGAGATGAAGTTCTTCTCTATGTGGTGGAAGGATCAAACTGAAGACCTCAAGAACAAAGTCAGGTAGTTGGTCCAGTAGGGAAGACTGGAATTCCTCAATGCTGGTTGGAGCATGTCTGATGAAGCTTGCCCACATTAAAAGTAAATACGTAACATCAATTGTGTACAGGAAATTATTAAAGGTTTACGAAGACTTTATTAACAATATGTTGCATGGTCACTAGTTCTTGATGGACGAGTTTGGAGTTAGACCAAGAGTTGGTTGGCACATCGATCCCTTTGGACATTCAAACGCTTCTCCAAGACTTTTCGCTGATATGGGCTTTAATTTATTAAACAATATCATATAATAATGTAATTATAAATCGTTATATTGTTCTCATTTATTAAATTGTTTAAAGAAATAATTAAAGTAATTAATTTATTAACTTATTATTTTATATTAAAACCAATACTTAATTATTGCTAAATATATATTTCTAAAAAGAGAAATTCATATATGTGATAATAAAAAAACAAACTTAAATAATTTCAATAATTAATTTAAATCAGTGATTTAATAAAAAAACAATTATAAATTAAATTAATTTAAAAAATTTAAATTATTCATAGACAGTGAATTTTCTTCCTTAATTTCACATGTTATAATATTTATATAAGCTTTGATGCCTGGTTTTTTGCCAGATTAGACTATCAAGACAAAGACAGAAGGTTAGCTTCACAAGAAATGGAATTCCTCTGGAGACCAATGTATGAGCACCATGGCTTCAGCAAGTAAATCTTTACACATGCTCTCTATCATAGTTAAAACCTTTAATTAATATAAAAAATGAATAATGAATGTAAATCATCATTACTCAGCACCACGTGGATTTAATTTCGATTCTACCTCTGAAGATGATGCAATCGTGGACAACCCCAATCTGTAAACTTACAACTTAGATACTAAAGTTGCTGCTTTTAGAGACTATATTACACATTAGGCTGACCATTATAAGAATACTGGTCACTTATTTTCATAAATACTATATAAATGGATTCCTTAAGAATACAATATGAATTTTATTCGTAGTAATGGGTGATGACTTCCAGTACTCAAATGCTAAGATGAACTTCAAGAGCATGGACAGACTAATCAAAGGCTTCAACTCAAGATACAATCAAATAAATAGTTAATAACTACCATCTATATAATTGTTATATGGAGACATTCAATTGAGATACTCCACTCCAAGCGAGTACTTGAATGCGATCGGTCAACTTGACATTAAATGGCCCACTAAGTATGATGATATGTTCCCCTACGCTGACGAAGACTTCTCCTACTGGACAGGGTACTTCACAAGCAGAGCTAATGACAAGGAATACATGAGAAGAGGCTCAGCAAATCTACATGCTTCCTCTAAATTATACAGTTTCCAAGCTATTGATAAGTATGTCACCAGAGAGAGACTTACTGATGTCTTAAATGCAAAGAACATCATGATGGATGTCATGGGTATCTCATAAACTTAGTAATAAAGCATTTTATCACAGGAAATTTATTGCCATTTAAATTATAAGACATGCTGGTTTAAGTTTAACATCATGACGCGGTAACTGGAACTGGTAAATAAGCAGTAGCAAATGATTATGCTTACAAGTTATTCAAAGCACTTGAAATTATTAACAATTTTTAGTATTTTACTTGAGAGCAACAACAAGTTATTTGCAGAGATAATCACTGAGTCAGCAACATTATTTGGTACTGATGTTAAACCAAACGGCACATATTCATGGTGTTTCAGGGAAAATTCTACTTATTTAGATTGTCCAATTAAATGTTTTGACCAAAACCCCCTGCCTCCCCTTAAAAAATTAACCATCCCTCCCTCCCCTAATAATTAAAAAAATTTTAAAATGTAACAAAACATATACTTTTGCTTTGAATCATTTTCATAATGAAAAATCTTGCTCTTCATATAGCTACTGGTATTTATTTTGTAAGTTTCATTTCGTATGTACACTTTTGATTTTAAATGATTCTATAGGAAACATTTCAAATGCAAATTTTTCTTGAGTATCATTAGTTTTATTTCAATTCTTTCTATTAATAAACTTTCACATATTTTGCTAAAAAAATTTTATCTCTTAAAAGTATATCATACTACATAATTATATAAAGCAATATGATAAAAATTTTGTATTTTTGCCAAAATGTTTTTATCATGTTTTAATTGATAATAAAATTCATTTTTGTGATAAATAATAAAAGGGAGTAATTAATAAAATAGATATGCATTTTTATATATCTCTGCTATATATTAATGAGTCTTATTTAATGTGCTTTATTTAGTATTGAAAAAAAAACACGATTAGTTAGTTAGTAATTTTCCTTTAACTTGTTTACAGGTAAGGCGAATCCACTGATAATATTTCTCCGCTTTATCAGTGTCTCGGTGTTGTGTCTGAGAAACCGTCCAAACCATCATCGAATTTCTTTTCATCATCTAGTAAATTGCTGTCTTTATTAGTAGGCTTGGATCTCTTTGCATTCTCGCATTTTGTTCTGAGTCTTCTGAGATCTCTGCTGTCTTAATTGATTTTAATGCCTGGCGGTAGGAGTACTTGGCTCTTCAAAACCACTCTTTGTCTGCTCGAGCGAGTGGTGGTGGTGCCTTCCTGGAGCCCATATCCCTTGCACTCGTTACCTAATCGGTTCTGCTTAGTTCTTTGCACTATGATTTTGAATGCATATTAATTAGACATAAAATCCATTTAAAATATTTCTTTTATAAGAAAAACTAGTTTATAAAAGTCACAATTCAATCCAACGAATTTGATATAGTATTTAGTAATTTAACTTTTAAGTATTATATTAACCTATAAATAAAAAATACATTGTTAATAATTTTTAATATCATATCCTTTTTTAGAGTCCAAATTTTTATTTTTAGTCTTGCTTTGTTGCATTATCTTATCTTAAATTATTTTACACAACGATTTCATTTTATTTATATAATATAATCTGACTTTATCTTTCAAGAAAAAAGTCAGTTTAAGAAAAAATTGAGAATAAACCCCAAAACCCCAAAACCCCATAGTATGTTAGAGTTGAAGGCTCATGAAAATCATTACGTAAATTAAAATAAGTGAGTAAATAAGTTATACCTTTAAAGTAGAAATCATATTTAGTTATTTTCTTAAATTGAAATAAATTTCTTGCCTATATTGTCATAAATAAATTACTTCCCATCGATTAAAACAAACTTAACTGAGTTGTTTTATGAGTTAAATCTTTATATAGTTGCTTATATATCTGATTCTGTGAGTTGTTGGATGTTATTCAAACTTTACTGAGCTGCAGTTTGAATTAGCTATTATGAAATTTCATTTTAATTGCTTAAATTATTAATTTATCCCATATTCTTTTTTAAGTCAGCTTTTTCAATACAAGTTACTCTACTATTTACTTGTTTAAAATTGTTACTTAAAATTTCGAAATCGCTATTAAACTACTTTTAAAGGTCATTACATATTGTATTTACTTAATCCAAAATGATTTTGGAATTTATTTGCTGGCCTTTTTATTTTTCTTCGTTTTCTTTTAATTGTGAAGAAATTTGATTTTCAAATAACTTCTACTATTCTCTTGAGAGGTTGAATTAGTTTTAATTTTCATCAATAAGTTGTTTTAGGTTTTGATAAAGCTATGTAAACCTTTTAACCTAATTTGCTAAAGATTCTTATGTTGCAATTCCTATTGTTGGAGATAAATCTTTTATATCCTTAACAAGCACCTAAAAGGCGTTTTGAATTTCATCTTTTCCATCTTAAACTAGCTGCTCTATCATTTAAATGTCAATCCCATCGAACCTATTTTGTAGGTTTGCTATTTATTCATTGTTAAGTTTGAGTTTTTAGTCAAGTTTTTCATTAAGTTATTCTTATAGTATTTCTGGCATTTGAGCTATCAACTTTTATCTCATGTCATTCAAAGCTTATTAAGTTAATCCTTGAAATTAGTAGTTTACGATTTCCTCTAATTAATATAACTCAGGAAAAGTTGTATCTGACTTCGTTTGAAATTCTTCGGTGTCAGTTCTAAGCTACTATGAGTTTTATGAATGTAGGCCAGAGTGAATTTATTATTCACTTTGTGGTAGTTCTTATGAATTAATACTTCCTTAATCACTGCTTATGCTAATGGGCTTAAGTTTATTTATTTAACTGACTTTTTCATCTTATTAATTTTATTGTTATTTTTTAACAACTTATTTTACAGGAGTCGATCATTTACTTTCACTTTTTCTGGAATTTAATGTTGTTATGAGCCAGTTCCGATGATGCTGTAATTCATCCTTGTAAAAAAAATTTTGTAATTAAACTTTCACATCCTTATAAGTTTTTTTTCCTAATATGCCTTACTACTTTAAATACTTCATAATCTTGGTCCTCTATTCCTCTTGTTTTAGCTCCTTAAGTTAATCATCATCAAAAAATTCAGCAGTGTAGTCTGAAAGTTCCTATTCAGAAATTTTAGTTTAAGGGGTTTGGGCTTTTTAAGTTTTTTTTGTGCTTAATTTCTTACTCATTCTTAATTGATATTTGTTTATATCATGACTTGCTTAAATACTATTTGTGGTTTCTAATTTTAGAGATAGTTATTATTAGTAGTCTATTCTTGAGTTTGTACTTTTAAAATCTAGAATCTTCTTCATTCTATCCATAAATGCCTTTTGGTGTTATTACTCAAACTACTATTATTAAATTAGTTACTAAAAATAATCTATTAAAAATATAAAAAAGTCTAACAAACTATAACAACTATAACAAAGTATAACAAACTATAACAAACTCTAATATTATAAAACTTATTATTAATAATCCTATTAATTTAAACAATTTCATTATAAACTCTGATAAAGACATTAAAATTAGACTATTTCTTGTTTAAAAAATAACTTCTATAAAAACCAGCCTTCTTCAATTTAATTAGTGTTTGACCATGTCAACAAGATATAAGAGGTGAATGAATAAACTGTTTAAAATTTTTGTCGAAAATAAATTAAAACCTACTCCTCTTTTTATTGAGTCACAAGATGATAATTTTTAAATGTATAAAATTGTGAAAATATTATTTAATCAATAAAGACTACACGAATTGCCTTATAAATTTAAATTTATGCTTATTAATTATGCTTATTAGAGAAAGCATGCTATTTTTCAAGTATTCATAAATTTAATTATATTAATGAAATAAAATCTGCAATTTTTATACTAGAGTTTGTTAGAGTTTTAGTGTTAATGCTAAAAATTGTGAACCAAATTAAGTTAAGTTAATTAATTCATATCATAAAATTATTGTTCTGCTGTGAACCTTCTATGTTTTAAGGTTTGCCTTCACCATCTATGATTCCTTAGTCATGAAGTTGCATGACCAAATTTTTTTAGTTTATCAAGTCCCCTATTTCGCCTTTCATTTAATTGACTTCGTCCTTAATTCTTTTATTTTCATCTAAGTATTTTCTCTTCGAAGGCAATTCTTGTGCATCATTACCCTTCATTTCTTCACCTGGTTAATGCCTTGATTTTATTTTGGCACTTTGTTTCATGAGATAGGCAGACCTCCCCTTTTACACTAATAAAAAATTTATTAAAACTTGTACTTACCACAAAAATTTAGACTATTTTAGAGGGCATTTGCAAACTCAGGTTTCATATGAACTATCATGTTCTATGACTAGTCAAGTCTTTCTCTTCGTTTTAATTTAGCATCTTAAATCATTTGAAGCACCCCATCCTAATCAAGAGATAATAAAACGTCACAAATCCATCGTTTATCGAGATGGAGCCAGTCACATTGACTTGGCAAATATCTAAGTAGTTCAGGTCTGCCTTCTGTGAATGCTAAAAAATCGTCTGAAGTTAATCCTTCAATCTGAGGAACTGCTGAAAGCACAACACTGTTCCGTTTTAAGTACTAAAATTGTAAACTTAAATAGTCTTACTTCTTTCTTTCCATCAATGATATCCCTGAAGAAGTATACATTTGTGCAATTTAATTTTGGCAAATAAGCTGCGCATTCCTGAGTTAAAAAATCATACAACTCTTTTTTACTTCCTATTTTTTCTTTTATTTAGTGAATATTAACTTGTTATAAATTGCTTTCCATTTGTGAATTCAATATCAGTACTTGTTATTGCTAAGAGTAATTTAGTGAATAACCTAAATATAAATAATTTTATAATTACTATAACTAAAACTCATTTATAGTAAAAAAATTAAATCACTCTAGAAGAGAATAAATTCTTTATAAGAGAATAAATTTACTAAAGACTTAAATAACTTATTAATAACAATTGAAATAAATTTATGAGGAAGATTCTTAAATAAAAAGACATTAGAGAATATTACAATAATGATTTTGGTTCTTCATCTGAAGAAGAATTAAAAGGTTCAGAAATAAATTCATTTAGAGAAAATGATAACTTTGAACTTGACGAAAGTCTAATTTATGAAACAACACAATTAATTAAACGACCTTGTGAAGAAATTTGTCGTATTAAAACAATTGAAGTCTCTAATAGAGCTATATAAGAACTTGAAAATTAAGTGTTACTAAAAATAAGCTAAGACTGTCCGAAGTTTATTGTATTCGATTCTAGAAATGAAGCAAAGTCTTTTATAAATAGGTCTAATTATGAACAAACTAATTTCTAAGATGAAAATAAAGAATGCTTTACTAAAGCACTTGCTTGCCACATTCAGTTTTAAAAGATTTAACAATTTATGGGAAATGACCAGGAAGAAGTATATAAAGAGGCCCAATTATTTTTAGCAAAAAATGTATTTATCAATAATACTGAGAGAACTACTATATGTTTTATGAGTTAAAACGGTAATAGAAAATTAATTTCAAGCCAAATAAATACTTCATTAAATAATTCACCTGGTAAGTAAACCGAAATTAATAACTAAAAGGCTTCAATTATCATAAATCTTTTGAATGAAAAAGAATGTTCTAAGACTTAGATAATTAAGCGCTTTAAAATAAGTTGATATTAATTGAATGACCTAATTTAGTAATAAAACAATTTTAATTTGAGAAATGGGAAATTGAGAGTGAAAAATGATTAAACGGCATAAAACTATATTTGCAATTTAATATAAGACGAGTTAAGAAAGTCAACTATACTAAGATCAGTTAAAAGTATACAAGAATTAATTTTCAAAAAACTAGGAATTAAAATTACTTTAAGTGCAATTCGAAAAACTATAAAATAAACCAAAATATTTTCCTATAAAAAACTTTACAGTCTTGATTTAAGATCTAACAATCAAGCTTGCATTATAGCATGACACTTTGCTGCTAAAAGATTTGTTGAGTAGCTATTTGATGGAAAAATAATAATAAACATTGATGAAAGCAGCATTTAAGCAAATGAAGTGGCTTACAAATCTTGGGGCTTTGTGGGGCAAAAGAATTATTCAGATCAATTAAAAAGGATATACAAAGTAAATTTGATTGCTGCAATTTCGACAAATGGAGTCGTCTACTACTAGCTTAACAAGGGAAGAACAAATTCTTTGAGCATTTACTACTTCCTTCTAAATTTGTGCGATAATCTTGTATTTTAAACTGGCGAAGTAAAGTGGTTATTTTGCTTGATAATGCCACATATCACAGAAGCCAGTTAATTTTAAGGAAAATAAGACTACTATAATTAAATATACTTTATTTAGGGCCTTATCATTTTGAGATGGCCCCTATTGAAAAATTCTTTTCTGTTGTCAAAAAGAAAATAAACATTAAAGACCCCTCTTTTACTAAAAAAAACTCGTTGGAAATGATAAGCGATGAAATCTAGAAAGTTAATATAGACTGGGTCTAAGGAGCTTTTAGTAATGCTCTAACTTAGTCGCTTAAATATATAAATTTTATCCCCATTTGACAATAGACAAACTACTAATAAATTGGACCCCATAATAAAAAAACTAATGATTAAAAAGAAATGGGTCAGGGGGCAAATGCTAATAAATAAAATGCAATTTAGATTTTAAAACAACTTATACCATTAAGGTAGTTCATAAGTTTTTTAATATAAATTTAGTCATTTTTAAAAATAATAGTTCAACTTCTTGAGCTGATGATTGTTTATATAATATTTATTTTTTAATTTTAGCTTATTTTTAAGTATATTAATAATTGCTTGAATTTATATAACTTATTTTAAAATTAGTAAAGCTGTATGAATAAGTTATTAATAGTTAAAAACATAAGTATTGGTTATACTATTTGTTATTGTTTTATAAACCACGATTATTTTTTTTTAAATGATCAAAATTGTTTGAATACTTCAAATTATTAACATTTTAGGGCGCCATCTAACAATTTACCTTGCGCCAACTGACAAAGAGATTATACTATAAATATATGCTGAGCTGGCGCCATCTGACATTTTCTTTGGCGCCAACTGACATTATAATTTTGAATATTTATTTTATAAGATAAATAATATATATAAAGTAATGAAAATTCTATTTAGTAGTAACTTTTGTGAATACAGAAATGAAAAAATCAAATGATCAGCCTCAGTATATCTAAGATAGGGAGGGTAAATACAAGTGCCCATTTTACAAGAACTGCCCCAAAAAGTACAAATCAGATGAAATTGACAATGTCTATCAGCATGTGACAAGACATCATCAGAAACAGAAACTGATTAAAAAGTCAAACTATTAGCATATGTGCAGTTGCAATAAACGCTACAAATAGAAAAAGGACCTCAATAAACACTAAAAAAAGAAAAATCACGATTAAGCAGTGTACCATGGAATTTATGGGGATGTTAAGCAGCATGAAGTATGGTGGAATTTAAAAACATTGATTTTGCAATTGAATGGGGGAAAATTATTTGACATTGTAATGTGTGACCCCCCTCATCCAGACACAGCCCTGAACTTACCCTATCCTACTATGACTGAAGAATAAATACTATCTATGCCAGTTGAGCTTATTCAAGACAAAGGATTTTTCTTCTTATGGACAACTAATTCAAAAAGAAAAATATGTGAGTCGTTCTTAGAAGGAAGAGGGTACAGAATAGCAACTTACTTGGAATGGTTCAAGACTGACAATGGGGAAACACTGGTTCACGGTATAGGCAGATACTTATCACACAGTATAGAGGAGTGCATTATCGGGGTCAAAGGGATATTAAATATCTGGAGGAGAGATTTAACTTGCAAAGAGTCAAAAACGGGGTTCTTGACTATAGAAGATAAACATCATAAAAGCCTGAGTTGGTGTATGAAATGATTGAGCAACTTAGCCCTTCAGGATGGTTATTGGATATTTTTGGGACTTTTATTAACAGAAGACACAGATGGGTTTACCTAGGCAATGAGGCAGATAAGATGAGAAGAGAACCTAAATGAACTGTATAATAACTTTAATATATTTCTTTTAATTAAGTTTGTTAAATAATTGATGGAGATAATTTTGATTATTTTTACATTCTTGCTTATTTAAAAAAATTCAGTTTATAACAAACTTTTTTAAGAATTTTGCCTTCTCGACACATCTTTACTAAATTAAATGCTTACATTTTCGGACCCTTACTAAAAACACACAATAAAATTACCCAATTATTTTTGTTTTGAGAATACATATTAATTATTATACATAATTTTAAAAGAAATGAAATTTCTAAAATTTTTAAGCCATTTTTTATCAATATTATTATTGGTCATAAATTATCATAAAGTATAATTTTTTTATTTAAAATTATTATGTATTTTTCTTGAAAATTTAAAGCTATTGCAAATTTAACTATCGTTTTTTTAGTATTTAGCTATTGATTTGAAAATCTTTTAAGGATTACTTAATATATATATATATTTATCAAATTTAATCTACCAAAACATTTAAATTCTGTAAAGAAAAATTATATATTTGAAGGAATTTAATTTTAGCAAGAAATTAAACCTGACTTAATTAAATGTTTTGGATACTTATATTATTTCTTTAATTCTTAGATTCATAAATGAATTGAGTTTAAAGTATGAAGTAACTAAACAAATATGAGTATAATTAGGTTGTTTTTTTTTCAAAAAAATAGTTATCAACTTATTTAATGAATAACTTATCACCAGTAATATTTTTTTAATTCACTTTTATGAATGATCCAAGCAGAACACTGATTCTAAGAGTTCTAAGGTAATTGTCAATATATTTTTACCAATAGATTCATGTATGTATTTATATAATTTTGAGTTATGAGGGCATTGGCTTTACAAGAATAATGAACCTTTTTTTCTTAATGGTTAATATATTTTTAGTTAAATCTATAAGAACTTACAACTTTAACTGAATATAAAACGCTTAAATAATCAATTAATAGATTATAACACTATACAAATGTTTAAAGGTAATATTTTAAATAAGGTAAGATTCTTACTTCTTATTAAAAATAAATCAATCAAATTATGAATTATTTTAATTTTATCTTAAAACCCCAAGAGTAATTTTTTAAGGAATAGAGAGAATGATAAATTAATAAATGAACTTTTAAAAATTTAATTACTGAAAAAATGAAACCCCGTTAGGAGAAATACAAAAGTGGGTGGAAAGTGATAATATATTTATTAAAATCTATTTTAACAGAACCATCCCAGTTTCAAGAAGCTGTTCGTCCCATCCCTGATCAGGAAGATGTATCTCTGCCGTGAATGCAGGCTAGTGGCCAGACCTCCCTTATGGAGCTGTGACTTAGAGATCTCTGCAGGAGCCTTTACTTGTATGTGGGAGATACACTGAGGAATAAATGCCAAGCCACCTCGACCTCCTCGCGACCCTCAGGGGCGGCCTCGACCTCGTCCACAATACTGTCGAAGGGAGGGATGTACTGCTTGGTCCTGACCTTTTCATAGTAAGAGAAGATCTTGGCGATTCTGGCGTGGGTCTTGCTGCTAGGATCTGGTGCATTGAGAGCACTCCAAATTTTTATAATCGAATTTAAGTTTTAAAGTTTAAATCTTAATTAATTAAAATAGGGCAGCTGTTAAAACTATATCTAAACCCTTGATTTAATCTATTAAGCGATCAAATTTTTAAACTTACAAAATCTCCCAGACTTTTTTGCCTTCGACTTTTTAGGAAATGTTGAGCTAGTGGGGCGAACTTAAGGTCATTCGGTAGCCCCTTCAAAAATAGGAGGAAATTGGGTTCTCGAGGCACACAACACACGCCCTGGCGGAGTTGCGCTCAATTTACTTTTTCCCTAAAATAAAAATAAATATAATTATGTTTAACTAATTAAATGATGATCCCCCAATGGTAATTGGTCAATGACCCCTAATCAGGCCTCCTAGAGGCTCAGGTGGCGAGGGTGTCCAAGGAATAGGCGAAGGCGCCAGTGAGCCAGACCATGTGGACAATTGAGAGTTAGAAATCATAGTCTTCGAGGGTGCCTAGAATGGCATTCTTCGTGAGTGGCTCAGGATGGCAAGCATGTTTGATATTGTAGTTGAAAAGCATTCAGCGCTATCAGTTTTCCTTGTCTAGCAAAGAGGAAATCTCTTAATGAATTCGTAATAGCGCTTGAAGAGATTTGTGAGGATGTAGGCGTCACTGGCCGAGGGGGGCTCTAATCTACATATCATGGAGGTCTTTATCAGCTGGCCTTTTACTGGGCTTTTTTAGATATTCTTAATCATTAGGTTATTTATTGAGTGTACGTTAAGGATTTATTCGTTATTTCTTAGGTTTTATTTTCTCTAGTAATTCGTTTAGTTATCGATTCAGGTATGGATACGTGCAGCCCACTGATGAGGAGTCAGGCTAGGAATTGGCACATTCTCAACCTGCATGCGCTGAGGGCGTCCGCTTTATCTGACCATCAGATAGTCTCAATGTCTTGTCCATGGAGGTTTATGGGTTAGCTGTTAAGGTTTTTGTCTATAGGTAGTAAAGGAGGCCCCCACCTCCGACCTCGGTCACGTCATCTATATTTGGTACTGCCCCTCTTGCTCCTATAGTCTCGTCCCTCGTTTAGTCATACAGGACCTCCTTCCTATAGTTGTCGTCCATGGAGAAGGTGAGCTTGCGCACCGAGAGTCGTAGTTCTATAGCACTGTCCAGCTTCTCCTTGTAATGGGTGATAACATTTTGGACAAAGATGGTGGTGGCAATGTCCTGGATCTCTCTGGGGGATCTCTTGAAGATCGACATGCTGTCCAGGAGGCATCGGAGCCTGGTGTCGAAGATGGCCACATCTGGTATTGGGGATGGCTCTATTTGGGCACGGAGGGTGGGCGGCAGCAGGTGGGGGTGGAGCTCCACCGATGGGGAGGACAGGAAGGATATGATTCTCTGAAAGACTTAGTTATCTGGGCTCAGATCTTTGTTTGGACTAGGGTGTAAATATTATAATAATTAAGGCTTAATATACCCAAATAAAATTTAATCAAATCAGGCCTCAAAAGTTGGTTGCTTTTTGATTTTTGATAGTAGGCCTACATATATATATATATATATATATATTAGTACTTATTTAATTTTACATAAAGTAACCAAAGTTCTTATAATATTAAAAATACTATATTTATTTTTAATTCAAATTCAACTTAATTCAAAAAAATACTCTTGGGGTTTTATAATATAATTGTGTATAATCTTTATCTATTGAAGGATAATAACAGGATAAGTTTTGTGATTAAAGTATGATAATATTAAATTTTATTCTGGTTTAATAAGTTTGAGTAGATAGTCAATTTGTTTTTTCTAGATGCATCAGCCATGATCATTTGTGTATTTAAAATTGTTATTAAAAAAGCTATGATGATGCTATTCATTAGTTTTATTGCAAACAGAGAATAATTTTGAGTATATTATTAATTTAAATTAACTGCTTTATTATGTATTTAAATATAAGATATGTTTGATTTGCAATTCATTTGAATAATAAGTATTATTATATATATTAAAGAAAATTAAAACCATTTTATTTTACGTATATCTTGGCATTATATTTTTTTAAAAGGATATTATCACTATAAGATTTTAATTTTTAAGATAAGACATTCAGATTTAATCTAAATATCAATAAATGTACTTCTCTTTTTTTTTCTTTATTGGTGGAGTCCAGCTGGTTGCTAAATTTCCAGAGATAGAATCAATTATTGTAGATGCTATAAAGTAGAATTAGGTTTTAGTCTGAATGACTTAAAGTAGATATGTAGGTGCACTTGTTCTTCATAGTCCTGAGGATCAGAGTTTGCACCACTCTCATTTGTGCTACTCCTCGTTCTCCGTATAAATTAGCAATATTAAACTAAAACTATTTTTTTAATTTTAATTTTATAATAGTTTCATTCTCAATTAAAGCATAATAAGACACTTTGGTAAAAATACAAAATTTTTTATCAGATTGCTTCATATAATTATGCAGTATGATGTCATTTTTAGAGATAAAATACATTAAAACAAAATTTGTGTAAGTTAATTAATAGAAAGAATTAATATAAAGCTAATGACGCTCAAGAAAAATTTTCATTATAAATGTTTTCCTCTAGAATCATGTAAAGTAAAAAGTGTATGGACGAAGTGAAACTTATATAATAAATACCAGTTGCTGCCCGGAGAGCAAGATTTTTTACATATTGAACATGATTTAAAGCATAGAGATATATTTTTGTTAAGTTTAGTAGATTTTATTATAAATAAGGGTGAGGTAGTGGGACTGTCAAGTTTTATATGGGGGTATGGGGCCTTGGTCATAACAATTAAAGATTACGATTTCTCTAACCCTAACTTCACTTACATGATGGTAGCAGCTTTCAACCCGTCTCTTCAAATGACTAAATATAATTTTAATTAAAAATTGTATATGGATTTATAATAAATGCATAAAAATTTCATATTAACTAATTACACCAAAATTGCTGTCCCACATGGAAAACTAAAAATTGAAGGATATAATCCCTTTGAAAATCGCTTTGATGACTATTCTTTTGTTTCTGATGTAATTTGCGATTCTGATACTTTTGATGGCATTAAAGTTGACAACAATTGTTGGCTATATGTGCCAATATAAGGATTCCCTTAATCTACGATCTTTATCAAGATATCATACAATGCTGTATTTGATTTAACAGTTAAAGTACAAACTAAAGCACCAATATAAATTCAAAGCCTCTATGAGTAAATTTTATACACTGGCACAACTGAGGAAAATGGTCAGGAATTTACAATCACAAAATTGTTATAGGCATCTCAAAAATTCAATGTAAGTTTTGACTTAAGATACTGGAATTCTTACCAAGGAGACGTGAAGGCCACAAGTGGAGTGTACATGTTCAGCTCAGACTGGTTCCAATACGATTCACTCAGATATAGTTAACTTTAAAGCGTGAGTTACCAAGCAGGTAAAGTTATTCAATAGATTACTTTCGTGTACAATGATGAACTTACTCAGCAGTCAGCAACTGTTAAGTTGAGACTTTACAAATAAAATCCAGTGTCAGAGTGGAATAAAAACATATACTCTTTTAATTAAATAATATAGTAGCTCATTTAATAATATTTAATTTGAATTTTTTCGAGATTACGGAAGAAAATAAGCCATTTTGCAAAATGAGAAATAGAAATTATCGAAATTTAGGGTCTATTTATAAATAGAAATATTTAGTTTCACTGCTTATTTCTAGGAATAAAACAAGTATAAAAATAGAATAAGTCAAACAGGAACCTAAATATACAGCTGTACCAATTCAATACACAAGAGTGCCTAAACTGTTAATTTCTACTGCTAACTAGCTTTTCATCTTTTAATTCTTGATCTAAAATAAATATTGCAAAAAATAAAGAACTACAAGGCCCATTTAACTACTCTGCGGCTTTAAAACATTTTAATATGAAGAATATCTAATTAAATAAAATTTTTATATATTATTTATGTGCATAAATGGTGAGATAAAATTTAAGATTGAACTCTTTAGAGCAGTTCGAGCATCTCTATAAGCTGTAATAATACAAGTCTATCTCACTCACGCACTGAGCTATGACGGACAAGATGTTCCTCTTTTGATCTTTATTAAGAGTAATGGAAATGAGGAATTTTAATCTATGGTTTAATCGCACTAAGGTTTAAGAAATTTTATTTTTAAAAAAAAAAGATTACTATATAGTATCAAATTCTCTTATTGCATAAAAGATATTCTATCAGATATGATTCAAAGTGTGAAGTAGTTGCATGAACTTGGATTTGCTCTTAGATAATTGAATCTTAAATATGTTTAAGACAGTTTTCAGCCTTTTAGAAGAAGTAGTTAAAGATTTAAATATATCCTTAAAAAAAAGTATTTTTACATTAGCGAAAGTTTATAGGCCCTCAAAACTTCCTAATTATTTAATAACCTAGCTTAGTGGAATGAATGGGCAGTTTCTGCTCATATTAAAAAGTAAAAAAGGCAAGTTTTAGCTCTTAACATTAAAAAATAATTAAGTATTTCAGATTATTGTACATCAAGTATAAACGTTTATATGTATAGTAGATATAATAATCTTCAGTACTACTCTGTATGGAGGTGGACATAATTGGGCATGTTTGAATGAGCCTCAGCTATGGGCAAGATTCAAGGGATAAGAAAATAAGCAATATAAATTTTGTTTAAATATAATAAACTAAAATACATGATCTAATTATTACTCAAATATAATTGAATATGGGAAATTAAAAAAATGATTTAAAAATAAATATACCTAACTGCTACTAATTAGGCAGGCTTAATGATCAATTTTGATTCTCTATAATTATCTGTAGATTTGTGATGATTAGATAAATATCAATTAAATTTATTTTTAAAACGATAATTTATAACTTGTTTACTCAAGGATTTAAGAAATCTCCCGTTTATTCTAGGCAATTTGACGTATGACATATTATAATCTGATTTAAAATCAGTTCCTGATTAATACACTAATTATCATTATAGTAAATATAAATAATGAACTAAAGATTTTAAACATTTAGCACCTGTCAAAATCATTAAAAATATAATAAAAATAAGTAAACATAGTAATTGATGTATTATTTTATAATACTGGGGTGAGAATTTGATTACTCTACTATTTTAAAATTTGTATAAGTTTCATTCGAACATGATAATTCTTCAAGTCTGATTGAAACAAACTCAATTCTAAATAACTAGCTTGGAAAAGTTTGATAAACAAGAGTCAGAAACGGTTTTTTTAAACTATTTAAGCGAGGCATAATAAAGCTGATTAATCTATTTGGTTTTAAAAATATTAATATTTGTATTAAAATGAGAACATCATTAAATTGAATTTTTCAGAAAATTTTAGATAACCCATATTCACTTGAGTGTAACTAAAATCTGTTTTTATTTTCATATTTTCAAATTTGCTGAATTTACTATGAACTCAAATAATTTAAATGATGATAACAATCACTAGTATTTTACTTGAAATGATTTTGCCCCGTTCTAAATTTGTCAAATTTATAGTCAGCCAACTATTCATAATTACTATTTAAATTGATATTAATCAAGTAAATGATTTTAAATCAAGTCAAATATTTTCATAAAGTAAATTGCATAGAATACACGAGAGATTTCTTTAATATCTTTGTCATATGTGTTAACAAGTTTTGTTATTAACTTTGTAGGAAAAAATTTGATAGATATTCCTAATAATTTCGAATCTACGATAAGTAAAGTGAATCAAATTTAACTATTAAGCCTCCTTAATTAGATGCAACTAGTAAAATTGTTTTTATTTAAAATATTTATTTTTCTTCCCTTATTCAATTATATTTCAGTAAAAATGTTCACATTAAATTCTTTTTTTTACTTTCTCAACAATAACCTTAAACTTAAAACATTAAAATATATAATTAATAGGTTTGGGATTTGAATGTCAAACTTGACGGTATTCCATTGACTAATTAAGGGTAAGAAGTTACTGTAAACTTCAAATCCTTAGATATTGATCACAATAAAACCAAATAATTTATTGATAAATGATTTTGTGATTAAAAATAATTAATATCATAAGTATTAATTTTACATTAGATTTCAGTTTGGACACTATTTTTCTGAAGAAAATTAAGACTAAAATTTTGAATGATAAGTCTAGTGTATTGTTTTTTGGGATTTCCCCCTATTTTAAAAAAGCATTAAATCCTTAACAAAAGCGGTATAATCTGAATTTCAATCACAGATTAAGAAAGACAGTTGAAGCAACAGAGCAGTAAATCAATGAAAAAATGCAAAGGATTATTTTATCACGCAAGGTGCTCCGGAGTTTTTTGCAAAAAATTAATTTTATTACTGATAACAGTTAGTTTTAGAAGCCAAAGCTGGACTTCAAAGTGTCCGTAATCATCTTGAAAAAAGTTGATGGAGGTTTAGAAATTTAAAGTATGAAACTATCTGATTATCATATCTTGATAAGGCCCCAGAGCTGATTTCTACACAGTATTAAATAATCATTATATTAATTAAACAAAGTAAATAAGTATTAATTGAATTTTAATAATTACATGCTTAAGTGTAATTACTTTAATGCTCCATATATATTCTTAAATTAATATTCATTTCATGTATCATTTTATAATTATGAATTGTCTTTAATACTTTCTGGACTGATGCAAATGGCTTAGCTATGCAAAAGAGAATCTTAAACTACAGATCATCCTGGGATTACCAAAGTTTAGATAATATCACTTCCAATTACTACCCAGTAAACACAGCAATTGCTATATTAGACAATTAAACTTAAAACTAAATGACTGTAATGAACTCAAGATCTCAAGGTGGCTCTGTTTTGAGACCTTCAAGAATTGAATTGATGCACAATAGACGTAAACTCCAATTTAAATGTACACTTAGAATTAATAATAATATAAAAAGATAAGAATATCTATAAATAAGGTTACTTAAATGGATAGAATTATAATTATATTGAGGGAACTTTTCTCGATTTATTAATGTAGTAAATATTGAAGAGAGTATAATAAATAATACATTATCAGCCTAGTTCAAACATAACTAAATTACAATATAATATGATTAAAAATTAATTACGAACATTTTTACTATTAAAATCTCGATTCATCAAAAGCCTAATTTTTAAATTCCTAAATCAAAAAGATTTTTAAATAATCAAATTATTCATCAAGTTTAAGAAATTTAAATTATTTCCATTCTTATGCCTCATCTTGTGCTTCGAAGGTTAGTTAATCTGATTCTTCAAATTTTAACATTATAAATTTTATTTAATTTCCTATTATTTCTCTATATTTGACAAAAATTTAATGTAATTCTTTACAAAAAATAATTTTAAAGTTTATGAGTCGACAAATTTATATAATGATTATATTATATTCATCGTTTTAAAGACATTCACTAGATTTAACCAATCTTTTGAAGCAAAAATAAAAAAAGATTGAGGTAAATTCTAGGAGGATTAATAACATTGTTCGTTTTTTCTAAATTAAAATTTCTCCCTGAAAAAATAAACTCAGGAATCAAACTTAGCCAATAAAAAAGAAAAAAGATTAGTGACAAATCAATATGGAATGATGAAAAAGAAATGATTTTTGAGATTAATAAATATAGTTAAAAATAGATGAAAAATTTAATAAAATTAGAGCATCAAAACATTTAATTAATAAAAGGGTAGAGATTTAGCATTTGACACTAATTTTTCTTAGTCTTTTTTTCTCTATATTTATATTTAATCATGAATTTTATAGAGATAGATCACTTTCTTCCGGACTTAATGTTTCATAATTTTAGACCTCAAATTTTTTTTCGAAGCTTTGAAAGTGATGAAAAAACTTATCTTAAAAGTGTCACAAACTAAATTTAAGATAAATTTTTTAGATTAAAGATAGTAATAAAGAAGGGTGATAGGCATCTTAGATTTAAATATAATTGATTCTATTATTCGTTTTATTAATTTATAGTCATTAGTATAAAAGTTTTGTACGAATATCCCTTGCTTTCTTACCAGATTAAATAAATTTATAATTTTGATAAAAAAGTTATCAAGTTCTCACAATTTGTGTGAATTTTAAATTATTTTTTCGATATTTCACCTTGCTTGCATTCTCGATTTCAGCTACCTTAAATTAAGATTAGTATTTTTCCTTTTATATTTTACTTTTTTATAGAAATACTTACAACTTTTAATCACTTAAACATTTTTAGTATACATGAGCATTGGGATTATGTACTATGATGATCATAGAGGTATGGGAGAAGCATTGAATGAAACTGATGCAAGTGGCCAAGGTATCACTGTAATCAGTAACTACTACTTGCATGTATTTAACAGATTAACTGAATTAAGTGAATAGAGAAATACGCAAATTCATACTGATGAACCCTTGCAATATTTCTTTAACTTTCAAATGAATTAGGGTAAGCAAGCTGAAAATAACAAATTGGCATCTAAGAATGGCATAAAATTGAAAGACTTTGTTCTTCCTACAACAGCAAAGCTTGAGCTTTTCCCAATGAACAAAAATAACATACTGATGAGAATAGAAAATATTGAAGATAAATTTGATGCTGACCAGGCTTCAGCACCTACTGAGTATGTTTAGATCAATGAAATTGCCAAAGCAATTTATGGGTGGTAGGACAACATTAAAAAACAATTTTTTTTCCAGTAATTTTGATAAAGTTACATAGTTCAATTAGATTATTGAGGCATACTTTTTTAAAAGGAATTAGTATAATTTAGCCATCTATTTGACTCTCTCCTTATTTTATTTTAATTAAAGTAACTATCAAGGCAAGAATCCATGTCAATAAAGATACGTATCTTCATGGCCTCTCTATCTCATTACCTTTTTAATCTCTAAGTCAGAAAAGTACATGACTGTTTTCTTTTACTCTAATTTGAATTTTTTACATTTACCTTTGGAGACTCTACTTTGTTTTTTAATTGTTTTCAGAGAAATCTTTTTCATTTCATGAATAATAGAAAAGCTTTGATTATTTTATTCATAATTATACTTCAGATCTTTATAATGAGATCAAAGCTTCTTACAAAATTAACAGAAATACTTTGCACTATACCTTTAATATTTAAGATATACTAAATATTTTTTTTATTACTCTGATTATTTTTAAGTTGACTTTATGTGAAAACTTAAATGGTATCTTATAATAATTTTTCTTATTGAAGTTTTAATTTAATGATCAATTGCGGATTATATAATATCCTCCTTTTATATTTGCAGTGTTTTTTTTTATTATTTCCTAATTCATTTTGAAATTGTTACTCAAAATTAAATTAGCTGATTTGGCTAGGTAAGGTGCCCACTAAGTTTAAGTTTCGATATCTTGACCTTTTATTTGATCGATTGATAAATTTTAATGGTTTGCAACAATAAATGCTGCCTTACTCAAATGTTAGCTTTGATTTTAGTTAGCAAATAGTTTTTATTTTAATAGTCATAAAAAATGCAGACAGGTATACCAAATAATTATAATATAAGATATCTGGTAAATTCTTTGCTTAGAGGTAAAATAATGGAAAATAATTAAATAATCAAAAATTAAAAGTATAATTAAGTATTATTAATTACTTTTTTCATTAATATTAGTTTAATTTCTTTACAATAGTGAGTAAATTTTATTTGCAAAAGTGGACCATGTTTTTACTTAAAAGAATTGCAAATTAAATTATTATAGCATGTGTAATGATAAAATTCAAAAACATCCAGCAATTAATTTTTTCTAAATATTATCTTTTGCTAGAATTTATTAAAATAAACAATTTATTTAAAAGAATGTAAGATATTTAAAGTAGTGAAAGTTAATTTAGTTAAAATGATTGTTTATAATTTATGTGAGCTAACACAAGTTCTATATTATAATTTCTTTAATTATCAGAGCCAAATTTAATAGAAACCTTAATAAAAATGGGGAAAAATTTGTGAAACTTGGTACAAATTTTATCCCTCTCCACATTATTTTATAATCTCCTTTTGGACAATTTTTTTTAGTTGTAAGAAATATAACAATAATAAACATTGAATGGATATTCATAATTTTAATTTAATCTATTATAGAAAAGCATAATAGAGTCTATAAGTTTCAATGAAAAGATTACAAACTCAAGTATTAATAGAAAATTAGGAAGTGAAGATGATTTTTACTTATATTGTTATTTAGTAAGTAGGAAGTTACATCTAAAGTTAAATCATTCTTGATCGCTTAGGGAACACAGATCTCATCCTTTAATGCCTTACTAGTTTAAGAAATAGGCTTTTACGACTAATAAAATATAAATTTATAAAGAAATCTAGTTAATATGTAATGATGATATAATCAATGATCCAGATATTACTGCATCTTCCCTTAAAACTTCAACTCTCTAATAAATTACCAGAATTAAATTTTACTTTAGTTTTTATGGAATGGTGAAACTGAATACTTGAATTAAGTTATTTAAAAAGCTCACAAAAAATCATATATAATCTATTATAAAGATAAACAGAGAATCAAAATCAGTGAAACCAGGTTGTCGGGATATAAGCAGGATTCAGTTCAAGTAAGCTATAACTTTTACCATTATAGAAAAAAAATAAAATTGTGAAAAAACAGAGCAAATTAATGAGAGAAAAAGAGAGAAATAAAGTAATGCTTTACAAAGTGAGATACTCTGTATAGATTTGAAAATGTTTAGATCAGATGAATAAAGAAACAGGTTCTGCTTCTATAAAGTTTAATAATTGCCCAATCAAGACAATTAAGGAATTAAAGAGAGTTCATCTAAATCCCTATAAAAAGTTCATTTAATAAGTAAAAATATTCATTCGTTTATGCCTAAAAGTTGTTTTTAAAGAGATAATTTTTCTTTTCTTAAGTTACTTTAGCTTTCTATCGCTAACTCACTAAACATCACTTTTAATAAAATTTACTAAATCTATCTTCAAGTCATGTATCAAATTATAGAGCAGTAAACTAATGTAATAGCCTTTTAATATCTCCCAATAAATATCATTCCATTGAATTAAGAGATGTAAGTAAGATTAAATAGAGGTGTATCTTTCCATTCCTTTCTTGAGACTTTAATATATCATCTAATAGGTTTTCAATAAACAGAATAATCTTTTTTTTTCCACGTGGTTTTAAATTAAGTCAAGGTGATCTCAAAGGTTTATAATTCATTATTTATATATATTCCACTAAACATAGTATGAGTTTGTGCATAACCTTTTAATTTAAACTATTATGTTGCTGTCATAAGACCTACGTATAAAAGAAAATGAAAGTGATAGTTCTAATATCATGAATAAACTTTATATAATACATTTAAACCCTCTGCATTTAATCGAATATATAGTTTAAATTATCCTTATGAAAATGGAACATTAAAGTCAATCACTCTCTTAATGCGATTGACTGTTTTGTAAGATATTCCATTATTTTTATAGATATTAGTTATGGATTATGCAGAGATGTGTAGCTCAAGAAAATGGCGCTGAAACATCACAGCCGTCTAGGCCAGAGAGAAATGGGCCCAGTATTTAAGAGTCTTATCATTAATAAAATTATCGATATGAAGCATCTAAAGTTTCACCCCACAGTAAGAAGAGATTAATGGAGCAATCTTATTATAAACATCTATTTTAGAATTGTTACTATTATCAATATAACCATAAAGCAATTTTTGCATTAAATCCATAAATTTAATGTCATTAACCGACACCTAGTCTATCACATACACACTTAACTACTAATATTTTAACTTATTCCCTTATATTAACCCTTGAAATTATTGTTTAATAGTACTTTAATCAATCGCACTATTGATAGAATTTAGGGATTTGATTGTTGAAAACC
This sequence comes from Oxytricha trifallax, assembly GCA_000711775.1. Lineage (NCBI taxonomy): Eukaryota > Ciliophora > Spirotrichea > Sporadotrichida > Oxytrichidae > Oxytricha > Oxytricha trifallax. The sequence goes on along the minus strand of ARYC01001529.1, from coordinate 16,123 downwards.
TCGCTTAAGTAATAATTAGTGAAACTACTCTAACAGCCAATTAACTCTTTACTCAAATGGAATCAAACAAAATTTAATGGACTGGTGTTGATGATGATTTCTTGAACCCACCCGTATAGCCAGCCGATAAAAGTTTGTACGAAATTGCCTTACCACCACAATCTATCAGAACTTTCTTAGTTCAGTACATTCTGAAGCCAAAGAAAAATGTATAGGGAATGATGGAGGAAACTATTGAAGCTAAGGATTTCTTAAACTGACTTAAAACAAAACATGATTAAGTTAAGACTATCATCAATTTAAATTAGTAATATAAATTTACGCTTACATTTCTCAAAATAGAAAAATGGGAGAGAGTTGTCCATTTATTATTGATTTTCATAAATAAATTTAATGGGAAATGGATTCCTATTATATCAAATAAAATCATTTAATTCTTAAATAAATGGATAAATAAAAATAGCAGGCTGTTTCATAAATATAGCCCATTTCTATTGATAAATTTGGTTCTCTTGTGTAATCTTCAGTAATTGTAGTTGATGATGCGATTAAAACTCTATTGAGTAATATTGACAATGAAATCTAAATGATTGCAATCTATAATTATTTATTTTTGTCTATTAAATTTAATCTTATCAATATTGGGTCTTTTGTTAAAAAAAATACTCTTTAAACATTAATTTAATCTAGCAGAAACTTCGACCATACATAATTTATAGGAATAACCTTGAACTGCTGCATCTAATAGGCTAAGAATAGGTATTGCATGATTACAAGTTGGATGACTGCTACATAAATGAGGATTGTGAGCCAGCTGCAGTTGATATTGATAATTTGTAAAGCATGACTAGGCCTCAAAAAGGTTTTGAAGAAAGTAAAACTTATAGCATAGATTATGTTAAGGATAGTAAAGTCATAGGTGAAATGGAGAGAATTAAACTTATTGCACAATTAATCAGTTTTAGAAAGATTAGATAATAAATAAGACTTTTTATAATGTATAATAAAATAATTTTTACTAAGTTTATAAAAGAAGAGCAACTTCAATAGTAAATGCTTCAATTAGCTATGAGTTCAAGTAGTTCTAAGATGGAGAGGTCTGTATCAAGATTGGGCAGCTCGCTCTCTAAAATGCTCTAAAATAAAAAGAACTCTATCATAGAAGGTTCATAATCTGCGTCCAAAAAAAAGGAGAGCAATCCCATAAATTAAACAGCTGTTTAAGGTTTATATTGACAGTTATTTCTTTGTTAAATGCTTAATAAAAGTAGAAGGAAATAGTTACAGTTAAGGAACAGCAACTTATAAAGGAGCAGGAATTAAATGAGGAAGAATTAAAGCAAGTTGACTATCTAAGAGATTTAATAAATCGAAAGAAATTCCAGTTTGTAAGAAATGCTCAAACTCATAAAAATTAAAAGATTCTCATGTCTGATTCAACAATAATGCAAACTATAATTGTCAGGATTAATATTTTTAAGTTGATAAATACTTATACAGGGCTTCAGAGGTAAAGCAGCATTGAAAAGCCAATTAACCTAAAGAACTAAAATTACACATTCGATCAAAACGGAAACATTTTATTTGTGAAAAAAATAAATCCTTCTCACACTTAAGCAGCCAAGAAAGACATGAAGTAAAATACTAATTTTCAGTTGCCATAGCTCACAGCATAATAGAACTTACTAACAAATACTCATGTGAAAAATAAAGAATCAAACTACTCCTAAGATATACAACTTGCACAATTAAGTAACTCAAGAGACAGTTTAATGAAGATGATGATGTCAACGGACAACAATGTGAAATCCTAGCAATCTAACATGCAAAATGAATCTCTTAGATAGACTGGAGACATAGTAGACTTGAATGAGTAATTTCAAGCTTTTAATGGGGTCGTATTAAAAGATTTTGAGGGTTAAGTGCTTAAGAGCGGAGATAACTACAGCATGATTGAATACTAAGAGCATCAAAGAATGAATATGACTATGTACAGAACAAAGTTTAAGAATAACTTTAATATCAATCTCAAAGAAAGCTTGAAACAAGGAAATGGAAGAGAAAAGAGCGTTGATTTGATGAGCAATATCGATGGTATTTAAAAAGTAGAGGAAGGTTAATAATCTAAACTATCATAAGAATAGTCGATGAGTATCAGTTAATTTAGAGAGAAACGAGTTAAGTCTCGTGAGGGCTTCATCTACTCTAAGAATAAGAACATAGGTGAGGTACTTGATTAATCATTTAATCTATCGTAGAAAATGTCATTTTAAGCCACTTCTAGAAACATGCCAATGAAAAATGATAAGAATACTTTTAACTCATTAATAAGAAATAGTTTTGATAAACCAGTGTGCATAGACACCCCTTTTAGTTAATTAAAATCAAATTAAAATTATAGTTCAACTCTGAACAATTTAGAATCAGGATTTAACACTACCAAATACAGATCTAGATTATAGACCACTGCAACTTAGAGAGCCAGAAATATAAATACAGGATAGGTGCTAAAATACGAAGGGAATAAAGATGATTAGGTGTTAAATTAGAGTCAGAAAACTCTCTCACATTTATTCAATCTCAGCATTTACAAAAAAAGTTTTATCTGGATTAAATTACATTTTATATATTATTTCATTTAATATATTGTTGGTAAGGTTCAGGAAGGCAATCAACCAGAAGAGATAATTAAAATTCAAAATTTAATAAAAAAGACAGTTTAAAATGCAAACAGAAATTAAAGCGTGAAAAACACTTCACAAATTCACAGAGATCATTTAAAGAGCTCTCACAATTAAAGTAGAAATATTACATTTATCATTTAGTTTAATAATTTAATTTATCATATAAATTTATATTTAGATTTATATATGAAATAACGCAGCAGTTGGAAATTTGCTACTAAATAGCAAGCTAGGCAACAGAAAGTTAGGAAGTATTAGAAATAACTAAAGAGCAGATTAAGGCTTAAATCAAACAGTTTTATGAATTTAATCAATATAAAAAATATAATTATTTGTAAATTTATCAATTACTCCTTTATTTCATTAAATTGTGATTCGATAAGGTGAACTAATTAATGTGGACAATTATCAGAATAAGGGATAGATTCATGACAAATTTTAATTTAGTTTCAAATTTTATCCTAAATGAATTATAAAAAGACAAACAATTTAACTATTTTTAATTTTATAAAAGTTATTTAGGGTCATAAAATATAAATATAAAATGAAAATAAAATACTTGATTTATGAATTTATAAATTAAAATTAATCAAAAATTATTTAAATAATATTCCCAAAAATTAACAATTTGTTAAAATGTAGTCTAAAGCAGCAACCAGAATCGTGTGCATTCAAAATTTTATATTTATGGAATAATAATAAATTTCAAAAAAAAATGATTAAATTTAAATACATTAAATTAGTTTTTTTATTCTTTACGTGATTTTAAATTGATAATTTTAAGATAATAACCCTCAAGAAAAATATTATTATTTAGAAATAAAAAATTGTGAAATCTAAATATTTTTATAAAGATATTAATTAAAGTAATTATGCTACATAAAAATTATAGGATGTACTCAATTTGAGTGAAAATTAATTTAAGTAAATATTATATTATTTTTGCTTATTTATAATTGGCGGAGGTCATTGCAATGTTTAAGTATTAAAAATGTTAAAATAAGTGATGCCCAACTCTGCAAAACTAACTGTCGTCACAGAAGCTCCTAATGCTTATTATTCAGGGATGTTACCTGGTGCAGTATCTGGTAATTAATTATTTCACATTTTTATTAAGTCATTATGCAAGCACTTTTCACAATTATTTTTCTTAAAAAGCATAGATTCCTTGAATTGTTATAACTTTGCTAAACCTTATTTGCTTTAGGACTCTACACAGATGACTAAATTTAAATATAAATCAAGCCCCTGGCTTAGTGGTGCAACGCTGACTACATTGAAGAAAGAGTTCACAATATAAAGGCTTCTGAAAATAAGATAAACTTTGAAAGCGGAGGTAATATGGACTTAAAACCCCAAAAACCCTTAACGTGGTTTATAAGCGCTTTGATTTGTAGGGTAATGGTGGGGTCTTATTGGGGTTTGTAGAGAAAACGCAGGTTCTATGTGTATTAAAAGTAAATTTAAAGAATATTAGGTGATTTAATTCAAACATATTTTATCTACTTGTCCTCGTTGTGACTCTAGAATCCTGCTCTCTCTAGTGGCTCAAGTAGTTAATCTAACAATTGCCTAGGATAGGAGGGAGCTCTCATGATTATCATGTCTACTATGCTTCTAATTACTTCAATTACATCTTCTTGCTTTAAATGCTTCTAGTCCAAACTAATTGATTATATTCATGCTTTGTACCAAAGAAAGACATGCTTTACAATTCTTCTCTAATATAAGTGTATCTACAGCCCATACATCCCATTAGACTGACCAATTCGTCCATTTTTCTTTGATTGGGAAGTATCCAGGTTTTCCAAGAGCCTTTGCTATGGTTATATAATCTCTTATCTTAAAGCTCTATTTAAATGGGTAACTATAACTTATAATGGGAGGTTTAGCATAATATTTTAAGTCTTCAAATCCAAATGAACATACCCAAGTTCATGTAACTCTTTGATAACCTTAATCATATCTAATAGAGTATCAATTAAATCGACTGGGTATCTGTTTTAATTTAGATAATCTCTCAAAGTTATTTCAAATTTTTTTAGCCTTATGCGATAAAACCATAGCTTAAAATGACACCATCTAAATTAAGCAAAGCACTGCAATAACTTCTCAAAGCCTCTTTTAGGATAATATATTCGTTAGTAAATCATTTTAGTACTGCTCATTCTTTATTAGATAGCAAAAAGGGTATACCTTGTATGAATACTCATCAATCACTTTAAGTTTTGCCTTATTAGGCACAATTATATGCAAGTACTTTTCGATATAATTACCAAGATTTATTGCATTTCAAGCAGGAATGCTCATTATGTTGGCCTAGAATCATGCTAAAATAACATTACCTCAGGTTAGTTCATTGATTCTAATCGTCACATTCTCTTGAGTCTCGCCTGATACTCTCTCAGACTCTAGATTAATTGATTTTCTTTTACTGGTAATAGTTTTTTAGTATTTTTGTCTTATATTAAGAACTCATTAAGATGATGCTGCTCCATATACCTCTTAAATTTAATTGACTGAGTGTAGGAATTCATTCATGTCTTGCCATTTACCTTATCTTCCTTAAAATTCACCTTAACTTTTCCAGAATGTGCCTTTTTAAATTCCTCTTCAGGCTTTACTCAGTTGAATAAAATTTCTAGCAGTCTTAACATTATTATATTATTTATTTTTTTAAATGGCAGCTGTTCCTTTTCTTCATTAACATAATAAATTTATGTTTAAACTCCTATCTCTTTACTTTACTTCTGGCTTTTTACTTCAATTTTGAAGACCTTTGCTTCAAATAAAAGAGCTTAAAGTTCCAGTTCCCTTTCAATGTAGTAAATTTCTAGCTTATTGGTTCAAGCAAAGTTAACTTATGATTATCAATTGCCAAGAGACACTGCTTTGCGATTTAAGTTTGCCGCATTCTTTAAATTTAAATTATTAAGCTCTAATAATCACTCGAGTTTTAGCAAGTCAATATAGGAGTTGAAACAGAAGCAATAATGGTTGTTTTTAGGTGTTAGACATCATATTTATATTAAGTTTATAACTATAATTTTTCTAATTTATTCTTAATAATATTGATTTTGGTACCAACTAAGAATAAAGTGAGATTGATACCAATTAGATTTTGAACTAATTTTAACTTTTACATTTAAAACTTATTAGATTAAAACTATATACAAATTAAGTTTTGGTACTATTAGATTAGTACCAATGAAAATTAAACAAATTTAGTAACAGTACTTATTAAATCAATACAAATTTAGTACTAATTTAATGGAAATAAATTGATAAAAATGGAGCAGTTTGTTACAGCCTCTGCAATCTTTCTCCACGTATCTTTACTACTGACCACCTCTAAGATGCCATATTTAATAGTAAGTCCTTAAACAAACGGAGCCAGAAGTCTACAAAATTATAATCACAAACTCATTAATAGGAAGGTGAACAAAGATAGAAGAATCACTTAACTATCAAATGAAAAGGGTTTAAGCTTAAGAAATGAGCTTTAAAATTCAGAAGTAAAGATGATCTCAATAGATACCTAACTTAATATGGTAGGATAACTTGATGATTATTCAAATATTAAACAGTTAATCTTTTCCTTCAAATGGAAGGTACTAAAATTTAATTCTTTAAAGTAATACTTTTTTAGGAGAAGAAAGCTAAAAAATTAAGGAGATTAAGCTTTTTTAAATTCCCAACTTCCCTGAGATTTCAGTTACTAATCTTAATGAGGATGCCATGAAAGATGAAGAAGTGGTAGTTTACCTTCCTACCAAGAAACAACTCTCTAATAAATTACCAGAAAGGAACCTCTTCTTTGGAATTATTGGTACAATAAAAGAGGAGTATCTCAGAGAAATATGTCTCCTGAAGACTAGAAGAAGCAAGCATTCTAATAAGATCAACTTGGCTAGAGGAACTTAAGAAGCATCCTTTTCTATCAATTAAGCTTTGATATATAGCGTATATATTTAATGAAAGAGCATGCTAAGGTTCATAGAAAGAAAACAACAGACAGCTCATTAAGTTAGCAAGAGACTTTATCATGAATTATAAAAACCAGAAGATATGAATATTGATGCAAGTGATGGCAGTAAGAGAAGAAACTTAGGGCCTGTCAAGCCTTTAGAAGAAGAAAAGAAAGAGAAGCCTAATCCTTTTAAGGGCTCATTTAATATGTGAACCATTTCATTCATTTAAGTCTAAAACTTATTAATAAACATTAATTCTCAATTTCTTTGCACATATCGTATTCCTATATTTATTCACTCTCTTGCAACTACTCTGTATTTAATCTACTGCTAGTCAATTGGAAAGTGCGCCCAATAATTCAAAGTCTTCGAGTCGCAGAGGTAATAAATGTGAAGCTGTGTGAACTTTAATTTTTTTGCTGGATGTTTTCTGGTGCCTTAGTTAAAATAAGAATCGGCAAACAACTAATGATACCTAACAGTTAAGGGACTCTTGAGTAAAAGCTTTGCTCTAGCAGTATAGTTCAATATTGGTTTAATTTATTCGGGGGGAGTCTAAGCCAGTGGCAAAATGTTTTTGAAACCTAAATCGGTGGCAAAATAAAAAAATTTCTTTTTCCAATTAGAATCATTAAATACCTCAATAATATAAAAACTATATAACAGATAATTAATCAACCTTCATCATAACAACTTAGGCAAAAATAAATTAGAATTTTAATATTTATAAAATACCAAACAAAAGGAATTATGAAATTTTTTTAAAATCAAAACTGCCATTATTTTAATATATGTAAATTTAATCATAATATCGGAATTAATAAATGTAAGAAAATGGGGTTTAAACAAAATAAGTATATGAGTAACAGTGAGATTTTTTCATGTTTATATAAAAATAAGTTTCTTAAGTTGGTATAAACATTTTAGTTTTACCTATCATATGTGAGAATGTAAAAGTTATTTATTCTTTAAACACTTATTTGGTATTTTGTTTTAATTATTGTGAATTCTCAAAGTTAGAGTATCTCTGATTGAAAATCCTAAGTACAAAACGGTATTAGTTTCAACGAATTTAATTAGAGTTTTTTATTGATTGATATGTATTAAATAAAATTAAGTGATAAATTAAGATAATTATTGTTACTTACAGATATATTTTAAAGTAGATGTGTTGCTTAGCCAGAGAGGTTCTCGCTTCTCCATTTAGTCTTTGAATAAATTTAAGTATAATTTTCAAATATATAGTTTTAATCTGTTAATTTATTATTAATCACAATTATTTATTTTCAAAAATAAATGATCTATAATAATTTGTTTTCCTTTATCAATAATTTGCAAAAATTAAAAAAATATGCCTATATAAATGCCTATGAAATATGATCACATTTACAATTAGTCTATAACATACTTCAATTTAAATTTTTTTCAAAATGTCATTTTTGTTTATTTGATCATATTAAATAGGCATTTATATAGGCATATTTTTCAATTTGCAAATTATTGATAAAGGGAAACAAATTATTATTAAAATTCTAATTTATTTTATATGTGAAACAGTGTCCGTCAAATGCCTAAGTTGTTATGATGAAGGTTGATTAATTATATGTTATATAGTTTTCATATTTATAGAGGTATTTAATGATTTTAATTGGAAAAAGAAATTTTTTATTATGCCACCGACTTAGGTTTCAAAAACATTTTGCCACTGACTTAGACACCTTTATTCTAAACTAATACTCGTACCATACTTAAGCTTAAGCAGTAAATCTAAATATTTATCATTATAAAAAGATCTTAAATTTCGCTAATTTCTATTTCTCTTCTTCCAAATTGGCCTAATTACTTTACGAACCCCAATAAGACCCCCAATTATACCCTACAAATAAAGCACTATAAAACTTCATTAAGGGGTTTCGGGGTTTTGACTATGATCTACTGGCTATAAATGTTGGCTCAAGAACTAGAGGAGCAAATGAAACTCCAGGAGTGAAGGAATATTCTCTTTCTACCAGACCAATCAACGATTTACTCAGCAAAATTCAAAAAAGAGAGAAGGAGCTTATTGAAAGTAAGACTATACCAGAAGTTGTTGTGTGTGGTTCCGGGGCTGCTGGTGTAGAAATGGCTTTCGGATTCAAGAAAAGATGGAGCAAACTCTTTAATAAAGAAATAAAAGTAGCCATAGTATGCCCTTCTTCTGAGATATTTCCAGGTAAACAAAATGATTCAATTAGAGCTGAAATCTTAAGAAAGTTCAGTGAGAAAAATATTGCAGTCCATTATGATGCAAAAGTTAAGGAAATCCAAAAGAACAGTGTTGTGCTATAAGATGGGAGAGTGATTCCTTGTGATGTCCCAGTATGGGCAACTGGAGCAGAAGCTCAAAAAGTCACTATGAGATCAGACTTAGATGTCATGAACGACTACTTTAGAGTTAATGATTACATGCAATCAACAAGCCACTCTAATGTTTTTGCAGGAGGGGATTGCGTAACAATGGAAAACTACTCTCATGATAGGTTTCCTCCAAAGGCAGGAGTCTATGCAGTAAGAGCTGGGCCCATTATAGCTCAAAACCTTGTTAACTCAATTTTAGATAAGCCATTAGTGAAGTATGTCCCTCAATCTGGATTTTTGGCATTACTTATGACAGCCGATGAAAAGGCTATAGGAAGCAAGTTTGGAATTGCATTTGCTGGAAAGTGGGTTTGGAAGATGAAAGATAGAATTGATACAAGCTTTATGAAGCTGTTCGACCCCATGTATTTGTACAAAGATTATGCGAAATTTGGCTGTGCTTTCCCTGTTGAGAACAATAATTTGTTTGAAAATGAACTTTATGGAGATAGAGCCTCAAGTGAGAGAATTAAAGAAAGAGTTTTTTTGTTATATAAAGCAGGAATCATTTTAAAATGACATATTTTTGTTTAAGTTTTCAAGATGTCAACCAAAGAAGGAGCGTTAAGTTTACTTCAAGAGGAGGAAGCTGAGGAATTTTATGAATAATTTTTTGTTCTTGATAGAATGGCAAAAGAATAGGACTTTTGTAAAGATGTCGTAGAGAACTTTAGAAGCATAAGAAATGCCTCTTGATATATTTAAAAACTCTTTTCTTTTTTAAAGTTAGGAAGTTAAATTTAAATAAAAATTATATATTCCATTATGATAGAACAATGCTCTAAAAATTCCCTATGAGTTATATGAAATCAAATTAATTCATTTCTTTCTAATGTTATCAAAATCCTCATTCATTTATGTAATTAAAGTCTGATCATTAAATGTTTTATTCTAGCTGCTTTCATTTAACATGGAGGTGTTTTAGTTTTGCACCATCCTATATTTATTTTCATTTTCTCCTGGTCCATTTCTTAAACTGCCATTACTTGGATTCTACTTAATTCCAATCTTAGTTTTAGATTTAATGTTAAACAGCGGTTTCTATTGTAAGGAAGCTAGACTACTATTTTAACTTAAAACTGGCTTTTTCTTCTGTTTTCTAGGCTTTTAACCTTTGTGCAGACGTCTATTGCAAAATAAAAATAGGAAGGTTATCGTGATCAAGATTGAGATTATCGCAATTAGAGTGGAGACTTAAGCGTCTCTGCTGTAAGTCACCCATTTGTAATTCTTCTGCTCCATATAAAGTTCAAAATTAGTGCAATCTAACTGACCGTTTTAGCATGTAGCTTCTTCTCCGTTATTTCCCCCTGCACCTCCATTATTGGTATTGTCTGTTGTTGTATCTCCTGTTGTTTAATTGGTATTTGTGCTGTTGGTATCGGTATTTGTGCTATTAGAATCAGTATTTGTGTTATTGGTATCAGTATTAGTGTTATTAGTATCCGTGTTAGTACTATTGTTATCGGTGTTCGTGCTGGAGTTATCAGTAGTATTATCATTAGTTGACTATAATTTTCTGATTTCATAACCTAAATGTTAATCTAAGGCTTTTTCTTAGATATTTCCTAATACTTTCGATTCACCTTCAATAAAAGCAATGGAAATCACTATGAATAAAATAAAAAGAGTTGACTGAAGTAGTTTCATGTTTTAAACGTGTTTCTAATATTTTACAATAAGTATATTAAATTCTCTTTAAAATCAATCATTAATTGCATCTCTTGAGTAAAGAATATGAAGTGTAAAAGATATTAAATTGATATTTAAATTTGAAATTTATAAACTACATACTATAATACAACTACAAATGGCAGACGAAATTTGTTCAATTATTTCAGCAGTCCGTAAAGAGCAGTCTGATCCAGAGAAAGCTGGCCTTGTAAACACTTACTTGGATATCGTAGAGCAGACAGTAACCTCTCAGCATCAAATTATAGTGAATTACGAAGAACTAGTCAAGAAATTGGAAGTTTAATTGGTTCAATGCTAGGGAGCACTCGATGAGAGCACCAAAAGAGAAATCGAGCAGATTGGCTTAATTATGGAATTTAAAATGACTCAAGCCATGAAAGACGGAGATGATGAAGATGAACATGATAAAGACTGTGAGACATGCGATGCATACGAGAAGGAAAATCAGTTGTTGCATCAGCAGAACGAATAGCAGCAATAAATCATTGAGAGACTGGGATAAGCTCAAGAGTTGTTGATGCTGTAGTATAAAATGCTGGAGCTTGGCATGGATAAGGAACTTGCAAAGATTGCATAGACTCAAGAGGATCTCAAAGGACTTAAGTAAGACGGAGATGACGACTAAGACGAGGAGAGTGATCATGAAGAGGAAGATAAGGCTGAATTGGAAGAAGTGAAATAGGATTAAGATGATAGTAATCAAGGACAGGATGTTGTTGATGTACCAAAGAAAGCCTAAGATGATGTTGCTTAACAACAGTAAGATGATGATTAGGCTACCGCACCAGCTGACCACTAACCCAAGGATGATTGAAAATATATATAAGCCTTAAATGTTTGAGTAACTCTTTTAAACCAAGTTTTAACTTAACCTGTTTCAAAAGATATTAATTATTTCCGAACATTAACTTATGAAATGAATAGTTTGTGTGATTTTAAAGTAATTTTAAAATATAGAACAAATCTGCATATTCTTTTAAATTATTCATGAATATATTAGTATCATTTGCTAAATATATCTATCTGCATGTCTCTGCTATAATCACAATAACATGATTTTTTCTTCATTATGATCTTTGCTCGAGTGCCTATTCGTAGTGTGGGAGGACAGTGTTGACGAAATGTAGGGCGTATTGTTCAAGTTCATTAGGTTGAATCTTATTGTCTCTGTTGAGATCAATTATGAAAAATAATCAAGAAACGGTAAATATATTTTTATATAAATTTAAGTAATAATTATTCGTATAGAAATAGCAGAATTGTAAATTTAAAACATCTTTATCTGTTTAATATTTACCTTCGTATCTTGCTCTATCTTGCCACACTTATTTCGTTTTTCTTCTCTTTTTCTAATGTCTCTTGAGCACTGATCTTCTAACTTCTCTGCTCGTCCTAGTAAGCATTGCTGAGATATGTTTTTTAAAAAATGTCTTTTGTGACTTACATTTTTTAATGCAACCACCATCTTCACCAACATCATCATAAGGCTTCATTTTATTATAATTCATTATCAATTTCTTTTTATAAATTATGAATCTCTCTGAAGACTGCATCGACGTACTCATCAGTCACTGGGAAGTGTATCTTGTATGAAGTGAAGAACTCGTGCAAGAATTGACGCAATTCTCTTCTGTCCAAGTACCCGTTGTTGTCCTTGTCGAAAGTGGCGAAGTAAGTGTCCACTGTCTCCTTCAAGTGGTCGTTTACGTTCTTGAAATCTGTCAATTTTTGCACAATGTTTTGCAACTCTTCTACTGTGAATTCCTCTGCCTTTATCATTTTTATCAAATTATAAAATCTTTATTATAATTCTCACTTACAAATTTTATATAAAGCTTTCTCCAAAGAGTAATTTACAAAATATAGTGAAGACAAGTTTTCCGAAGATTAAGTAAGAGAAATAATTTTTAATTGCAAAAATAATTATAATAATATGAGTGCTGATCATCGCAGACCAAAAACTTCACGACCCTCGTCATCTAGAGGAAGTCAGAAAATCCAATTGACTTAAAATAATTTACAATCTGAGCTAGACCTGTAACAAAAAATAATTATCAATCGTTTAATCAAAGAGTTAGCTAATGAAAAATCAATTGATATTGCAACTGTTTTGCATAAACCTCACATCCACAGAATATTTAAAGATGAATTCAGCATGACTGATAGAGAGATTAGAGACTTAGAGAAGATTATTGTAAAAAACTGTGATTCAATAATTAATAATTTCGTGTAAACGGATACCTTAATTCCTCTTAAGAATTCTAATGCTACTCTAATGAATTAATAAACTAAGCAGCAGCCCTTAAGTTTGCTATAGAGGAAAGAAATTGATCACTACTAAGAGCTTGATTACAGTAAATATCCCGCTTAGCCATGTGTTCGGTCTTTGTATTACATCTCTAAAATAGCTTAAACTTAACAAATTAAAATATTAGTTCCTCCTTCAATTCTCATTGGCTTTGGGGATGACAATCGAATGATGCATAATGATCCTTAAAATGGAAGTCTCATAGTAAAAACTGGCTATATTTCTCCTAAGTTAATTCAGTAATTTATTCAGAAACATATGATATATGATTAGCTGGAGCAAACTGTAGAGGATAGAATTTTGTTCCCCAAATTTGTTATTAAATTGGCTTCAAAAACTCAACTAAAAACGATATTAGGGTTTACTACTCAAAAGATAGTTTGATAGGTGATTTAATGAGCTTTTGGGGTACTTATGATATGGCTATTTAACAATTTGTCAAGTAAAAGCATTTAAGACCATCAATTTATAGATATTATATGAAAAATGGGAATGTCTACAAGGCCGTGTCAATATCAAATCAAGAGAATCTTACGAAAGATACTAGGATGTATAAAAATCTACTTGGTATGGTGTTTGATTAGTTTTAAAAGACCAAGAAAAGTGCTAGTTAAAGACCTAAAAGCAGTCTTAATTTGAGAAGGAGAGACGGCATTATAACTTCGCATAAGTCTGGTTTGAGTAATGGAGGCTAAGGAGCTTTTTCCAAGAAACTTTCACTAGAGAGAATAATGAATTCAAATCTATACTGTATTTTATATTTCCAAATTTAGGGTTAATTAAAATATACTGAATATCCAAAATCATATCGAGGACTCAATAGATTCAAGAGGCTTTCCTTCAAGTCTTGAAAATTTTAAATTACATGAGTTCCATAATGAAGCACAACAATAATTATCAATTCATGAAGTTAAGAAGTATTTCTGTTGCTCTACTGATAATATCGATAATTTAGCTATGATGAATTGTAGACCAGGAGCTCAGGCTTAAGCAGATAAAATGACATCAGATTTATTCAGATTTTAAGAATCAAACATTTTAATTCTTTATAAATTAATAAAAATATTGTGATTGTATTCTTAGTAAAACCCCATTAGTCAATTAAGAACGAAGATTAGGAGATAAGAACAATTAAATTAAAATATAATTATAATTGGCTGAAATTAAATATAATTAGGCTAAAAACAAATTTACCCACCCTGATTGGTTTATTTTATAAAGACAATTAATCGAGCCAATGGTTTTAATAATAAGCCAAAAGTTAATTAATTTGCGCCAATTATAATTATATTTTAATTTAATTGTTCTTATCTCCTAATCTTCGTTCTTAATTGACAAATGGGGTTTTACTACCTCAAAACCTAGAAATTTGGAAATGTATCTCATTTCGTGTGTGACTTTATAGAAGCAGAAAATGGATTAACATACTTGCTTTAAGTAAAATCATTTGAATGCGAAGGACTTTTGCATGACTGGCAAGTTCCCTGGAATTTAAAACCAATTTATAAATGATAAAATGCTTTATTTTCTAATTCAAATATTGTTAAAATACATAAGAATAGGAAATATGAGAAATACAAATAGAGTTTGAATATATTAATAATCTCAATTGCCACTGATTAAGTACTCTTTTAATCCTAATTTGGTTTGCAAAAACATTATACTCATTTTCTTGCTAGTGTATTAGTCTATTGGTCTATTATATTAATTATTTTAATATTAAAAGTTTTTATTAATTGATGAAATCTATTAACCATTAGACTCTTAGACGATTAAACTCTACTCTATAATTACAGCTATCGTCATAACCCCAAAACCCCTTAGTGAGGTTTATAAGCGCTTTGATTTGTAGGGTATAGTTGGGATCTTATTAGGGTTAGTAGAGAAATTAGGCCAATTTACAAAATGAGAAATAGAAATTAGCGAAATTTAGGGTCTATTTATGATGAGTAATATTTAGATTTACTGCTTAAGCTTAGGTATGGTACAAGTATTAATATAAACTATGTCAAACCAGTGTTGAATTATACAGCCATAGCAAGACTCTTACACAAGAGTGTCCCAACCGTGAGGTATCATTGCTTAATAGCTGTTTAACATTATAACTCAGGCTCTTGAAAACATCCTGCAAGAAAATAAAAGTTCTCACAGGTCCATATTGACTATCTCTGTGACTCTAAGACATTAAATTATTGGGCTCACTTTTCTTTTGACTAACGAGCTGTCATGTTTCATCGCAAGTTTTTAGACATGCGTATCTCTCCTTAGACTATAGCCAATATTTATAGACGAAATGGTATTACTTTCAAGACTGTCAACAAAGTTAAGAGAGTGATTGATTTTACAGTGCCATTTTATAGTAATAATTTAAACTATATATATGATTAAATGCAGAGAGCTATTGATAATAACATCAAGTTCATACATGCAGATGAAGCTGTGTTTACGTTCAACACTTTATTAATAAGTCATGGTACAAGAAGTATGATAACATAGAAGTTTATGACTAAAAAGTAAAGGTAGTCACTCATGCAATTTTAGCTGGTAAAAGTGAAGATTCAGGCTTAGAGAGTTATGTTATTCACCCTCGCTCTATTAAGCGAGAGTAGTATATAGAGTTCCTATACATAAGCTCAGAGAGAAGTATAGCAACCAAGAGATCATCCTGTTTGTTGATAACCTATCAGTTCATAAGACTAAGGAGTCTAAGAAAGCTTATGAAGAGTTAAACATAACTCCTGTATACAACGTTCCTTACAGCCCTTAATTTAATGGAATAGAATTCTACAGGAGTTAAATAAAGACTCACTACAAGAAGCTTCTGCTGTATCATCTTATGCATGACTTGCCCATCGATACAGTAGACTTGATTCAAAGCAGCTGTAAGAGAGTGAGCGAGATAAGACAACAATTTGTGCGAGAGAGGGAAGAATGAATGTTTATAAATAAGTTTTAGATTTAAACGAATGAATATATTCAAATATTAAACTAACCCATAAAGGGGTTTGGCTTCTCTTTCTTCTCCTCTTCTTATGGCTTGCTTGGGCCCATATTTCTTCTCTTAGTGC
>ARYC01001528.1:0-74764 GCA_000711775.1 Oxytricha trifallax | reverse complement strand
ATCTTAAATTCATTGCCTCAAGAATTTATATGGGTGATGTTTGTTACATTTAAGATTTCATACTTTATTTTCGATTTCAGATTTATTTTCGATTTATCTCTCTAATGTAATTAGCGACTGATTTGACTATAGGAGAAGAAATGTTCTTCATGAGATAATCTGCTTAAGATTTGATTTGAGTTTTTCACCATCTAATTTGCCTAGCGAGAAAAATCGAATTTCAATATTTCTCATCATTTTACAAAAATTTTGACCTTATTTTCAATTTATCTCTGTATCCTAAAGGAATTTGTATTGGAATATATGCCCCATTCGATAGCTTAGGGTATGAGCTACAAATTCTACCCTACTCATCTTTCATGAATCTCACACTGAAGGAAGTTATTGAGGAAGAAGTAAAATTTGGATTCTCTGACTTTTGACTTCAATAACTCTCTAACCTAATGTCTATAAATTTTCATATAAATATTCTACTTAGCTTATAGAATTGTCTATCAAAACATAATTCTAAATTTTTCAATATCTTTTCACCCAAGAGAAAAAACCTCGAAATCCTCTTTTTCGAACCCCCTCATAATCAAAAAGTTGTACTGTGATGGAAAAAGGAGTATATCTTCGTTCAAAGTGATAGATAAGTGATGAGATCTGAGTTCTAACTTTGGAATGGTGTCCGGAGTTTGTGTCCGGAATTTGTGTCCATTTGGAAATGTGTCCATTTGACTTAGAGGTGATGTTTGTTACAATGTAACAAACATCAAAATTTGGTCGAGTACCTGCAAAGAAATGAAATTATCTCGGGCAGCGATTTTTTCCATGACTTGACTCTAGAAGGAATAATGTAGATCAAAACGTAAGCTACATGTTCCATCCTACTCATAATTCATGAAAAAAATCACTCAGAGAGATATTTCATTTTTAGTGAAAGTCAAAAAATATTTATACGAATTCGTGTATTTTAACGATAAAAATGAGTATGAAACTCCTGATGAAAGACTCAAAGAAGATAAAATGTAGATCTTGATTAAATGCCAAAAAACTTATTTAGACCAAGTCCTCAAGTAATTTGGTTGAAGAGATAAGAAAGGAAGAAGTTTGGTGCAGAGAAATATTTAAAATCGATTTATCTCGATGGGGTAAAATTTTTTGTGAATACAACAAGAATGAAAGTTAGTCGTTAAATTTTTCTCTACATCTTATACTTATAAAATTTTTTCATAGCTATTTTGTATAGAGAGATATTAATTTATCAGGAGTTAAAAATTTTAAAAGTTAAATTTAAAAGGTTTACAGTTAAGATATGATAAATCTAATATGATTTATCGATGAGTCAAATTATTGGCTGTTAAAATATATCAAATTCAAATCAATATCAGTTAAAACGATACTATAAAAATCAAAAAATACTAAAATTCCATATTTAATTTAATTTTTAATTTTATTTTCATAATTTCCCATTTTAAATCTATTTTGATAATAATAAAATTTTGATTATAAAATTTCAATATATTTTAATTTTTAATAGATAAGTTTTTAAGATTAATGATAATTACTACCTTTTATAAACAAAAATGTAATATTCTTAATTATTAATAAAAACTTAATGTCGTTTTAAATAAACGAAATTTAATATTATCAACACAATTCACTTTTTTTATTAATTTTATAATATATTCCGCACTCTATCCCTAAAATATAACAATTAGGGTTGGAGTGCGATTTTAATTAATTAATTAGTAATATATAAATAAATACTATAGAGAAAAAGTTGTTTATTCTCTCATTCTTGGTAAATATTTCTATTTTTACTCAATGCATACTTTCTCAAAAGCATTCTTAATGGAGAAAAAGAGGTAGATTTATGAATTTAATTTAACTTTAGTACTTAAAACGAAGCGATGCAATTGTAGCCGCTGTTCCATAAATTAAAGTCCTCATAGCAGATGACTTTCTAGGGTACGCTCAGCAAATGCCATCTTTGCTAAAATACCTCCCTGATCAGTGATTGGCTGCACTTGGACAAGAAATGGATTTGCGATGTACTTATGTAACTAGACAACGATGGCATTAAATAAATGATATTTAAGGCAAAGTCAAACAGGCAAGAAAGGTTAGATTAGACCTAGAACTTAATAGTTCATACGAGACCAGAGTTTGAGCAGGTATTATGCGAATCATTAAATTATAATGGTAAGTATATTCTAATTTAACCCATTATTAGTATAAAAGGGAAAATCTACACATCTGATAAAGCAAGCAAACTTCTTAGAGATAGCGTAGAATGAAAGAAGTTGAAGAGGAGAAAGGAGAGGAGATTGCG
Source organism: Oxytricha trifallax (assembly GCA_000711775.1). Taxonomy (NCBI): domain Eukaryota; phylum Ciliophora; class Spirotrichea; order Sporadotrichida; family Oxytrichidae; genus Oxytricha; species Oxytricha trifallax. Next base: position 72,447 of record ARYC01001528.1, on the reverse strand, counting down.
ATGAGGGGCAATAAGCAAAAGTATTTGCAGGAGAACAAACGAATGAGTGATGAATTCAACGATATCAAATCATTTATTGATGTATCAGTTGGCTACAAACAGCTCGTTCACTAACTTCATGATAATGGTGTGATAGACGGTGAAGGACGAGTCTTGTCCAATCAACCAATTCTAGACATTAATTGAACGCGAGTTTATTAGCTTATGAATTATTTAACATAAAATTAAACTTTTAATCAACTAATTCAATCTTGACATTCAGACATTCAAACTGCATAACTTGCCCTCGGATCAATTTGAGCTACTGCTAATTGTCTTTTGAGTTTTTTGTCGTTTAATTTATACAAAATTTGTATCATTGCTTGCAATAATTCTCTTACCAGTAGACCTTCCATATTTCGACACAAACTTTTTGGCTGTTTGACTTTCACTTTCTTGCAAGTTTTCATCGGAATTCGCAGTTTAAGCTTTCTTTAAAGCTTTCTTCTTCATATCTTTCCCAACTTTACGTTTTAGAAGAGATCCTTGAGATTTCTGGCCATTTTCTAGCGATATCTCCTTAATTTTTTACCTCTTTCTATTATTGGATTTAATTGGCGGCTCAGGTATTGCGATAGAATCATTCAAGGATTTAAAGTCAATCAGATCTGTGCTTTCCCTTTCATCATCCGACCTAGGAATAAGTTTCTATTCTTACACAGACTTGAGCTTGACTTTTCTTTCGAATTTACACTTTTCAAAACTCTCCTCTACTGGGAGATCGTTTTCATGCGTTTTTAACTCTATCTAAGAAGCTTCCTTAACATCAAGGTACTCGAATTCAATTTTATTTTTCAAAAGTAAACATTTCTCGCTCTTGGTCTACGGAGTATCATTAAGCTTAAACACCTCATTTGGTTTTCCCACAGCTTAGGTTTTAAAAAGCATTTAATTGGAGTCCTTATCTTTCAAACACCATTAATGATACCCTAAAGCACTATAAAGGGCAGCAGTTTTATATGATATTGGTTTTCAACATATTGCTAATGAAGCAAATTACCTGTTCTACTGTTTATTTTGAGCCGTTCTTGTAAATTACCTATTGTAAGAACCTTTTCAATGAAGGCTACCTACTCTTCCCAGGATTTATTCAGTCGATCTTAATAAGAATATATCGGCAAAAATTAAAAATAAGCCGCTATTAAATTCTATCTCATGAGTATTCTTGATATCTGTACCTCTGCCTTTTTGCTCATTTAGGAGAAATACTCTAAACTAGCCATCCTTGATCTTGCTAAAGAATTGAATATCGAACTAGATCTCCAATTTTGTTCCTTTGACACTTTTGATTGGAAAAAAGGGAATTAAGCAAACTTTTTGAAGTGAAACTCGATCATCGAATAAGATAGCTGCGCAACTATAATTACTGGAGTAAGTTTGTAATACTAGGCGGAGATTTCGAAAACCCTCTTACATTAGTCAATTTAAGTTAAAATGACGAGCTCCTAATCAAGTCTTATTCTTATATCACCAACGATAGAGCTTAGCTTATGAAACACAATTTTCTCAGCTCCAAATGCTATTTTCAGACAAATCAATTCTTTCTAAGTGAGCTGTGACCCCGTGAATCCTGTTATACTTTCCGCTTTTCGATAAAACTTCAGCTAGCTTTCTACCTATTTAACATTGCCTTCAAATAAAATCCAGTCATACTCATCTATTATGACGATAGACTGTTTCAAAAGATCTAGAAACTCTGGTAGCTCAATAACACTGTCAAGATACTTTTAAAATAGATAGTAGACTCCAATTTTATTCTCATACTGATTAACGTTAACATTCAATCCTAAACTGGTAATAATACTTTCAAACTTTTTCTCGTTTCTCAATACTAAATGCTCATTATCCCAACTACTAAGACAATTTTCTAGAGAATTTGTTTTGATTTAAGAGCAGCTAAAGTTGAGCAGAGTAGAGTCTTCTCGTTTCCTGCGCCAAAGTTTATAAACGAATAGTAGGTATCTTCTAACATCAAATAATTGATGTAAAGCCTTTACAGAGTTAGAAATTTTAATCCCAATATCAGTCAGAATCTAAGCATTCGCCTAGAATCAGTCAAGGCTTTTAAGCTTACAGCTTTTTCAAACTAATTCACAGACAACGATAATTGATTAAGTTTTTTAAAATTGACTTAACAGTTTCTTCAACTTATATTCGTTTAAATCACAAGTCTTATTAGGAATATTAAGAAGCTAGTTTAACTTTATGAGGTCAGCTTTTAAGCAGTCTTAAATTATTTCCCTTCTGTTCCTTACACCTTTTTCAAATTGTTTGAATGCAAGATTTATCCCTAGATCAGATATGTCATTTAGCATGGACACCCAGAGTGGGTTTCTTTTTTCATATCAAATGAAACATATTAAAGGCATGTCCCATTTTTAAACAAAATTTTCAGTCATTGTTCAAATATAATTATCAAGTTTTTAGTATGAGGATGCGCATGACAAGGCACCAATTTGTATAAAGTCTCCAATCACATTTATAGGCACATCTCTTATTAGTCTGAGGCCTTAATCCTTTTTTAATACTTATATGAAAGCTTTATTTAGACTAAGGAGGGTGTTAGTCAATTGACGGACTGCTTATTAGTCTATTTAAAACTGTTAGAATGTCCCTATCATTAGTAAGATGATTCCAATAATAGTCTTGTTAAGCTTTTGGAGCTCATCTTGGAGTTTTAACAAGAAGTCAGGCTCATTAATAAATATATAGTTCGCAAGACCAAGTGCTTTTTCTGTATTCGATCTTTAAGCTAGTAGTGCTAAGGCGCTCCTCAACAATGAGTCACACTCGATGATTTCGTATCTGTAGTAGAGAAGAGAAGAAACAAAGAGCTTTGTCTTTATCTGTAAATTTGCCTGGGCTTTCTAATTTAACTCTAATATTATTCGAAACATATCCTCATAAGATTTTCGGAGCAAGCTGTTTTGATATTTTTCAAGAATTCCAAGAGACTATGACTGTTTCTATTAAAGATTTTCCAAATAAAGTATTGCCTTTCGTTTGGCTTTAAGATCATGTATTCTCGAATGTAATTGAGGTAATTTCTAATTAAATTTTAGCTCCATAATTAACTTATGAATTATGAGCTTCTTACTAGCCTTCGTTGCTATTTACATTTTTCAAATTATTCAAATGGTATCTCTGCTTATGATTTTGGCGTCAAATTTTTCTCAGGGTCATTAAGAGAGCAGATTTTAACATTTTATACGGATTTAGCCTGACAACGAGTAGTTTTATTTCTGATGAACTTGTTCACAAATCTGGAAATATCCTTGCTTCCAATGAGAGGGTTGAATTCATCAATTGCCAATATCTAATCAATCTCATAATTTTGATGAGGCAAGATGAGCTTTGCTTTATCTACGAGCTTAGGGTATTAAGCTCCTTCATATTTTGGCATTTTCCTTCTCTTGTATACAGTTGTCATGTTATCTTGCTGCATTTCTTCGGCAGCTTTCATATTCTCTTAATGAGATAGAGGTAGAGATTTGAGAAAGCTTCTTAATGACATCCAATCACTCTATTAAATGGATGGTACTTTCTGAATAGATAGGTTTCTATCGCTAAGCTGATCAGGAAGGTTTGTAAGGTTTTATGTTATTTGCATATTAAATGCGGGCAATTAAGAACTTGACTTAATTAAATTTAAATTATTATTATTATCAAATATGCAGTTCTTAATTCAAACTTAATTAAAATTCCCTTGTCTTTATTGCTATAAACTCCTTCTATTAGAGGAATTTTTATTTGGTCTCTTGGTACTTTTATTGTTAGCAGACGAAAGATTTTCATCTATAAGGATTCTATAGTCCTTGCTTGGATTTGGCAAGCTGAAAGTATTTGCCTGAATATATAAGGTGATCTCGTCTACTCTGGTTCGTATTTAGATGTGATTTTTTAAGTAATTATCTTAATTATTTATTGGGGCCCCATGCTTGTCCAAAAGACTCCGCTTATACTTTAATACCCTAATGGTTATATCAGTAGGTCAACAAACCAATAAATAACTTGTTTGTTAATATATGTATGTGAATCATGACATGAGAAGTATATTGTTATATTAGCAAACAGTTATAAGCAATTAAGTTAACTTAATCATTAATAAAGCTAAACTATATATTAGATTAGTTAAAATATATTGGAAATTCTCAGAACGTGATCTAATAAGTACACAGTTAGTTAATAGGCATCACTAAATAATAGTGATTTAGAGAGTCAAAATAGTGATGATTTGGTCATTCAGAAATCAATTCCGATACAATTGAGCTCCTTTGTACATTTACTAAATTAAGCAAATTTTTAATAATAATCGTCTTAAATATTCAATTGATTAATTAAAAATTCCACTCTTAAATAACTAATTTTTCTTTACTAAGATTGAGTTTAGATAGCGACGAGAGAAAACATTTTACCAACAGAAATAAAAATAATCGACAAAGATTATTTAGAAACCAAAATATTAAAAAGCATCGTATTTCTACTGAAATTTTGAGAATATACTTCTTTTACTTAATAAAATAAAAGTAACATAGAAGATTGTGAAATTTTAATATTAATTTCAAATAAATTGATAAATATTATATTTATTAATGTATACAACCATATATATACAACATTTTTGAGAAGTCTGTATTGTTTATTCAATTCAATTAAGGAATAAGAGGTATACAATGACATTTTGTAGTTCTACATAATTAATTGAGATTTTATTAATTCTAAATGCATATTTTATATATTAAAAATATTTTAATAATCACTTAAGCCCAGTCAAAAATCGTGATAAACAAACTAAAAATTTATTGATTAAACCATTTACGAAAACTAAATTATTTTATATAGCTCTATTAATTTGTACAAAATATAAATAATTATAAGAAGAAAATTAATGCCTCTTTTAATTTAAATATTTAACAATTAACAAAGGAAATAAAAAATAGGAGTTAAAAATTAAATTTAAATATAATTAAGCTATTAATTAACTTAACAATCAAATTAAATTTATTTAAAAAAACTTAAAAAAAATAAAAAGCCAAAAAAAAATAATTAAAAAAATGATCATAAATTTATTGATAAAAATAATATAATAATAATAACATGATAAATTTAATAAGATATATCCTTAGAGGAAATATAAAATTAAGGAAAAAAAATAAATAAAAACAATAAAAATTATTAAAATACAAAAAAATAAATAATCATTGAAATAAATACAAATATTAAAAATAAGTATAATAAATATAGCTGAATAAAAAGAATTTTCTATATAAATATTAAAAACAATAATGATCATATATATTTAGTAAATGAGAAAAATAGATTATAAAAAAAGAGTTAAGACTTAATCTAGAATTTTGTCTATGGGAAAGTGCCCATATAAAATTGAAATTTGAATAGGTTGAACTTGATTTCTAGGATCCATCACAAATAAAAGAGATTTTATCTTGGGCTATATGTGTGGATTGTAGCTCAATTTTGCCAAAAACCGCGTAAGAGAAGATTTTCTCCCAGGTATAGTACTAATTAACTAAACCTTTTACGTGAATATATATAATACTTTTCCGGATTGGGGGTTCTGTACAAACGGTTTCGTTTCTATTGTTTTTAATTAAAATTTGGGGATAAAAATATTCGGGGTTTTTTTGGGACTGTTTAGGATCTTATGAATGGGTTGGAGAGCGATATCACGGTATTAAATCATAATTTAGAATAAAGAATCTTTATATGTTATTTATTTTCCAAGTTTTATATTACTATAAAATTGAAGATTAAATTTAACTGTAAAATATTGTGGTAATAAAAAAGTTTAATAAAATTGAATTTGACCGAAATCATAGAAAAACTAAATTAGACAAGAATAAGGAGAATTAAAAGAAGTAAAAGTATTATCACGAAATCCGAAAGAAAATACTATTGAAACGTAAAGAACAACTATAAAAAATATGGGATAACTTTAAAAATTAATGAAACTAGGATATTTAATTAATTTTTTTAAAAGTTTCCGCGTATAAAATGAACTCACAAATCTGTAAATAGATCTACGCTATCAGCAACCATGAAAAAGTTAATATCACTTAAGGAATCGTTTATGGAAGAAAATGTATTACTTAATAAGTATTACAAAACGTATAAAACAGATTATAAAATTATAAATAACAAATGTAAGATGATAATATTTTCCTTAAAGAATTATATCCTAATTTATCGTTCACATTTAAAGTAGTTAATAAAGATAAAACGGTCTTTTTAAATAGTAACTTTTCAGTAAAATTTAAAATATAAATGGTAGATTAAATTTGGTTCCAGATTTCTAATTAAATAAATGAAGAGTATCAGAAAAAGTTAGAAAATTTGAAATATATAATATTACAGAAGATTTGGCAACAATTTATTTTCTTAAATTATTGGGCAAAAACGTTAGTAGAAATAATTTTCATATACATTTATAATTTGAAGAAATAACTTTCCATAAAAAATTAATAGCTTTAGAATTACAACATAATAAGAAAAAGCTATTATAAGATCTAAAAATGATTTAACAATTTATATAATAAGTAAAAAAGATACTAAAGAAAAATAAACTTTCACTTGTAATTTGATGAAAGTTGATGTAATGGCTGACCCTTCATAGTATAAAAAAATAAGATAATAACCTATTAATAAATCTAAAACTGGATAAGGTAATGATTTGTATGATTGTCAAGTTATTTATAACGATTTAGTTTATGTTCCAAAGTCCGGTAAATGTTTTTAATCTTGTATGTAATATTAATTTGGTGTAGATAAAATTGATGCAAAAAATTTTTCGGCTTATTTAGTTGATGATTAGATATATAGACATAACATTAGACTCTGCGATTTTAACAGTCTTGTTGAAATTATTGGTAAGAAAATTAATTATCATAGAAGTAATAAATAATAATATAGATATATCAAGTAAAAGATTGTGATGTTTGTTTAGCTTTAGTTGATAATCATTATTTTATTATTAAAGATACAAGGAGAGACGCAGAAGCATATAGATATATTAAAGATAATATAATATGGATTGAAAAAGAAGATCTTATACTTTACGTATAAGAAAATAAAACATCGTTTAAATGGGCTACATTAGAGGAATAATTAAGAAATAGTTATCAATGGGATTTTGAAACTTTCGCTGATACTTTTAATCAAGAATATTTTTAATTTAAGCCTTATGGAAATGGATTAGTATCAACAAAAGAATTCAGCGATATTTTGAAATAATTAAAAAAACCATAAGAATATCAAATTTATTAATTAGAAACAAATAAATTAAATTATATTACAGGCTAAATTGAAGATAAATTATCAAACAACTAAAAAAAAAGTTGAAATTGATATTAAAATAATAAGAAAAGATACTGATGAGGATTTAATAGAGATATATTAATGAAAATTATTAATTAGGTTAATATATTATTATTATTGAAAATATGATATTAAAGAATTTGAAAATAAATTTACTAAAATATTTTTAACAAAGAGAAAAAATAGAATTATAAAATACTACAATTAAATTGTAATTATTATAGATAATTCAAGCAAAAGACGAAATTGAAAAAGAATTCGATTAAGAATTCATAAAAGATACACCTGCCAGAATAAATGACAGTTTAATATGTATAATAGAAAGTTTGAAATTTGTTGATAAAATGACAGCAAAGATTAGAGAAAAAGGTAAAAAAGATAAGAAGAATGATGTTTTAATGATTGCTCATAATTCAGCTAAGTTTGATTCATATATCGCTTTATTAGTAAAAGATATAATAGTTATAAGAGTTAATGAGAAAAATGGATTTATAAAAGTTAAAATATCATCTAATCTATCTAAGAATGCTAATTTTACTTTTATCGATAGTTTTGTAAATTTATTTAAGGAGGATTAGTAAATATTTGTAAATCATATGATCTTCCAAGAAATATTAGAAAGTTAGATTTTGATATTGAAGGTATTACAAAAGAAAATTGGAAGAAAAAAAAAGATTAAATGAATGGTAACCTTATTTAAATAATGATGTTATTTCTCTTGCTTATATTTGGACTTAATTTGTATCTAAAATGTTTTAAATTAATAAATAGTTATTTGCTAAAAAAGAAAGCTAAAAGAAATATCCGAACTCTTACAAATAATCAATAAAAAACTATCAAAGAAAAAGGTTATTTTGAAATAAAAAAACTTGATATAAAATAAGTTGAATATGAAACCGAAGACGGTGATATTATGACTGATGAGATTTAAACTGAAGAAATAAAAAAGATAACTATTGAAGAATGTATAGAAATGAGTTTGGACATTAGAATGTAATGCGGTATTCCTTAATATGGTGTAGATAGTTTAATCATGAGAACGAAAAAGAGTTGGGATATGTTGTCTACTTTCTCAGATCCTGTAACTAGAAAATTCATTTAAAAAGCAAATAGAAGTGGTAGAGTTATTGCTAAAAAAATAACCTTTAAATTAAATTAATATAATAGATATCTTATAATTAAATAATGCTACTAGAATTGATTTGTTAGTTGGTAAAAAATTGCATAAAAAACCGTATAATTAATTGGATAAGACTTTCAAGTTCCTTTTGACGCTACTTCATTATATCCATCAGCTATGGCATTAGAACATAGTAAATATCCTGATATTAGAACTGCTTATGAACAAAACCTAGATGAATTTAAAATTTATTAAGAACATTAATATTTTGCTGAAATTGATATTACAGTTCCAGACAATTTAGAATTTGTACTTTTCTCTAAAAAATATGTTAGAGATAGCGAAGTTGTAGCTAAATTCTAATCAGGAAATATATCTAAAGTTGTACTTTGTGATGTTGATTTATAAGAAGCATTTAGATTTGGTTGTGAAGTTGAATTTGTACAAAAAGTATTAGCTTTTAGAGAATTATTTATAGCATCATTTAGAGAATTTATTTTAGAATTTTCGGTGTAAGAGCAAAAGTTAAAGATACAGATAGTATCCTAGGAGATTTATATAAATTATTGATGAATTTTGCTTATGGTAAATTAGGATACAAAATTATAAAAACAAGTACTAAGATTCCAACTTTAAAATAATTTAATGAAGAACATTATGATGAAAACATTCAAGATTAGACTATATAATAAAACGGCTAAGTCATGTTTACAAAGAAAGAATATAGAGAATAAAAACTATCTCCAATTCATTTAGCTTGTTATGTATTAGAATATTCTAAATAAATTTTGAATAATTTCGTAATAAAGATGAATGCTCACTTAGAAGATTTAATTTACTATATGGATACTGATTCTATTTTTATTCATATCGATACTTTTAAATAACATTTGAGTGAAATTAAAGACTGTCTCGGTGGTGGAAAGAACGATTATGGTGAAGATAGGTTAATTATATACGTTGAATTTATGGGACTTAAATAGAAGGTTTGTTAAGCGTATGATACTAGATAATAAAAGATAGTTAAATTAGTTACTTATAAAGGCACTGGTAGAGATTAATTTGAAAAGATTGATGAAGAAATGATATATAAAACTTATTATGAAGAGCAAAACAATATGTGTAAAGAATAGATAAAAAATATGAAACTTATGTTGATAATTATTGATGGTAAAGAGATAAAGAATTAGGAGTTTTTTTTTAATGCCAATTAATAAGAAAGAGAAAGTATATGAAAATGAAGAAGCAAGAATTAATGACTAAGATAAATTCTAGAAAAAGATATCTGTAGAAAAATATTTAGATAAAATGTAATTTGTAGGTAATTCATATAAATATAAAAGTTTAAAAGAATTTGAATGATCAATTGATTGAATATATATATATTTTCTTTTTATTTATCCGCGTATAAAAGAATGTCATAATTATCCGAACTGACAAAACAATAATTATTCAATCTATTAAACTAAATGACGCAATAGGTTAGCTAATTAAAGTAATATGTGATGATAAAATACAATACCAAACAGGAGGATGAATTGATTAATATTATTCAATATTTTTAGCATCAATATAAGAAATAAATATGAGAAATTATGTTGAAAAGTAAGAATTAAAATAAATACTAAAAAAAGAAGAATTTGAATGTATTGTGTGTATTGATAAAGCTGAGGAAGGTATTTCAAGATGAATCAATAGCCATCATAAGATATGTTTAAAATATGTTTTATAATAAGATTTAGAAATATTATCTTAAAAATCTGTTATAGAATGGCTTAAAGATAAAATTTGTACTAAATATCGATAATCTCAGTTTGATTAAATAGATTGTTTTGCTTGGAACGGTCATAGAAAAATATTAATAAAAAACATTTTAAGAGATTATTACTAATTTAGATTTTGAATAATTAAAAGATGATAAAAAATATAAATATAAATGGTTTACATTCAGTCAAGTTGGTAAATCTTTATTTGTGGAGACTGATAGATATTGAAAGGAATAAGCGATAAAAAAATAGATGCAGAGCGTGAATATGTGGAAATAGTGTTTGATTTAAATTCACTTTTAATATGTTCTTATAGATATGCGCATATAGTAAAGCAGAATTTAATGGCAAGCATTCATATAATTAGTTTATATTGCACATACTAAATATTTAGTGAATTTTTAATATAGATACTTTTTAAACTTAGAAATAAATATAGTTGAAGAACAATCGTGGCATATATCTTTATATGTTTGATTTTTACATAATTTACATTTATCTTTATTTAAATAATTGACCATATTACACTTTTTACATTTGGAGCAGGTTTTTAATTTTCTATACCAAAAGAAGTATTAAATAGATTTACAAGTTAAGCAATAATCCATCGATAATTCAGCCATTGAAAGTATTTCCGATAAATTATATCCATTATTATTATTAATTTTAAGAACCATTTTTATAATTAAAAAATAAAGATTACTTTTAATAATTATTTTAATTTCCTAAAATTGTCGTTATTTAAGGGATTTGACTCATATTCTATATTAGTAATTGTTTCTATTGTTTCATGTTTAATTGGTCTTCCTTTTATTAATTTTCTAGGGTTTTAATTTAATATCTTTATAATCAAGGACGGCTGGTTTAATTAATTCAACTACTGCTTTAATTCTTTTATTTTTATCTCAAATCATAGTTATGTAATCTTCTTTTTCTTAATCTGGGTTATATTGTCGATAACGGACAAATTCTCTTCTCACATGACCTTGTTTTTCGTTAAATTTTGGTTTGAATTTATGTTTAATCAAACATTCAATTAATTCTTCGGTCGGGATTGATATTGGAAATGAAATGCTTTAAAATTTGTAATTCATTAAAAAATAATTCTTTTAAATAATTATTAATTAAATCATTTAAATTAATTGATTATATATTGTAATTTATTCTTTATTTAGAATTTTAATTAATTGATTTTCTATTAGTCCTCCGAACCGCATAGTTATTTTAAAAACAAAGATTATTATTTCAGATCATTAATTCAAATGATTATTTCTTAGCAGCTCAATTATAATTATTTAATTTTGAGTTTATCCTAAGCCTTTTGTTCCTTAATTTATTTCTTGCTGAGTTTATCAACGACTTTCTCTTGTTCATATTTGTTTTTTAATGTAGAGATAACTTTTTTTAATTTTAAATATTAATCCGCCATTTATTTTACAAGTGAATAGTTAGGTTCTATATCTAAAAATATATTGGTTTAACTCCTATTCAAAACATACCATTTTCAAAAATTGTATTGACATTTATATGTGGAAAACCATATTTTTTAAAAAAGTGATTAGCGATAAAATACATAGATCTAACAATATGGAATCCTTATTTTTTAGTAACATTGATTATTTGACCTGAATATTCTTCTGTGATTTTATCTTGATCAGTTCTATTACTTTATCTACCAACATAAAAATCTGATATTTATCGGTGACAAACAGCATTTAAACTGCTCTCATAAGACTGTTATAAAAAGCAATATTTAAATTCCATAATGTCTGTCGACCGTAAAAACATCGAATATAAATGGTGAAGGATTTTTGATTATTTAATCAGATAATTAATCATCTAGGACCAATAAGTAATTACTAAAAGGTAATCATTTATCGGCCAATTATTTGTTCATATTATAGGCGTCCCATATCCATGCTCTATTAATTTTTTCTGATGTATTACTTTTAGCATAAGTCTATATTTCTTATTTAAATTGGGTCATCGGTTTATTTTTATTTTTAGGCATAGGTTTTGGCGGGTATTTTTGTCTATATTCTTTTTCACTATCAGTTATCTATTTTAGTTATCGGTTTATCGGATTTAACTGTCTTACTAAATATAACAATATGAAAAATATCTCTGGTAAAATCTCATAGAAAACCAACCAAGATTTACTTCTACCAGATGGGCATAATACTACAGCTTTATAGCACCATAATTATTAATTTTCTTTTCTTTCATTTTATTTATATATATATATATATATCGCTTAAAAATGAGCAGCAAATTTATTTATGAAGCAGCCTCTTAATTAGCACCTTTATTAATGGGCAGCGTATTGGTATCTAAACCTGGCAATAGTTAATAATTAATACCAAATGGTGAGAAAATATTAGATAAGTTGATGACTGGTGGGTTATTAAGAGCTTTTAAAAAATATAATTAATCAGGTAAAACACTTGACATTTTTGGACCATTAGTTACCGATTAAGATCCACCTAATGACGATAGAAGAAGATAAGATCCTATTAGCGGAAGATAATATGTCCCATCAAATTAACCTGAAGAAGATAAATAAGAATAAGTATATGTAAAAAATCCAAGAAGAATTAGAATTGAACCAGATGATCCCGAAGATCCAGACGATACAAATTCATTAACTAATAATTTAAATAGGGTTCTCAGAATAGAATTAAAAATTTAATTGAAAGGAATGGAAGCCATATATGCTTTATTTAATTATAAGATAATAGGAGATCTACTGCCAGAAGATAAGAGTAAAAATACTATTTAACCGACACTGGTATTAATACCATTAACAAATCAAGAAATAGAAGGGTTGGGGTAATATCATGAAGAAAGAAAATTAATGTAAAAAATTAATTTATACAACTAGTAGAGGCGAAAACAAAAGTATTATAGTATGTGATGATGGTTATTATAAATTAATAAAACCTATCAGAAAAAAATGAATATTTATTTAATTATTACTAAATGGAACAATTAATAGTCTCGACTTATCTAAAAAATGGAACGGTAACAGATATTAAATTTAATTATAATTTTTATACTCCAATCGCGATTAAAGAAATAATATTGAATTCATTTGTAACAACTAATTTATATGCGAATTAAACATTTGGAAAAGATTTTAGTTTTTAGCTAAATGGAGATTATTAACCTTTTTTAAATTATTCATATATATCTATCATTAGAATCTTTCTTTACACATTTTAATTCTATTTGGGGTTCTACAATAAACTTTATCCTATCAAGATTAACCATACGCTAATTACTTTATATCTATCACATCTTTTTAAAATTCCTGCCCTTTTAGATTAGGCAAATTCCAACTAGGACTCTCAATGAATTAATTATAAAGGAAATATAATCAAATAAACTGGGATTTACCTTATCCTGACGATTTTAATTAAAGTAATAATTATATGATTATATTTGGAACTCCAAAAGTTAACAGTTTAAGATAGGACGGATAAGCATCTTTTGTGATACCTAATACGTCCACTTTTGGAATTCAATTATCATTTATTTTTACAAATTTTAATGGATCTTATAGATTAGTAATAAACAAAGAAGTAACAACAAACACGCTTTCAATAGAAATTTTAAATTATAATAAAAAATATAGTGCATAAAGTATCTTAATTAAAAGATGATTTAACTGGTGTGCCCATTATTATGAATTTAACAATTATATCTAAATGATTCACTAACTTTTCTTTTCAATAATGGAAGTAAATGCTCTTTTAAATTCAGACGGTTCACTATATTATCTTAAAACCAATTCTTTTTAGCTTTAACTCAAGAAATTTATGAATGGTTATAATTTTTTTTTAGGCATTTTGCCAGCCGCCCTATATTCATTTGATAGCGTTTTATAATGTTATTAATATTCTTTGGCCTATTAATCGTTGAATTCCTATTTAGTAAATCCTAAAGTCCTGATTTTTTCCTACATTTATTCGGCGAATTGTTTTTAATTAATACCGGAGCCTTCTCTGCTTTTAATAGATAACTAAACCCATTTTTCTATAAAGAGTTATTTATCAATTATATTATTTAATTCATAACTAAAATCTTTGACACCTTTTTTAAATTCTTCTTTTTCTATTTCATTCTATATTTATTTCTTTTATTTATGCTGAAATTTTTCAGCTAATTTAACCTAAAATATATCTTTTAATCTGGCGACTAAATGTTATCTATTACCTTTATTTTTAGCTAATTCTACAACGTTATCAATATGTTATTGTTATAATATATCTATTTCACCCTAAGATTTTTATTTCACATCTGGTTCTCTAGGTTTCATTTTAAATCCAATTTTTCTTAATTTTTCTTCTATTTCATTTACATTTAAATTTTTAATATTGACTTTAGTATTCTTAAAAACATCGCCAATATTAGCCTATTAATCTATTTTTTTAAATAAATTACGAATGTAAAGAACTAAAAAATTCACCGTCTTCATCAACAAGATCGTATAATATATCTCCTTATTTATCAAAGTTATCGATATTTTTTCTGGCTAATATAATACCTGATTTCTTTAGTTCCGTGTCTATTGAAGATAATTTATCTTGAACATTAATTTTATAATGATTATTCATATCATTTAACATTGAAGAAAGTTTATTTTAATTTTATCTTATTATTTCAAGAATCTACTGATTTTTTAAATTTTAATATATATTTTTCAAATTTGCTGAAGTATCGATTTTATTTTACACTTTAAACAAATCATTTTCTAACCTATCACTTATAGGGTGTTTATCATCAACCCTATTTATATCCAATATATTTTAACTTTAATCAACAGGCGGTTATAATTGGTAAGCAATTCTTTAATTTTAAGGTTAACTAAAAACTCTTTAATTTAAAAGTCCGCCGAAGCTATTTACTTACTATCTTGCTATCATTTAAAATATAAAAAAATAATTGTTTAATTATTGTTTATTATCAAGGTTGTTATTAATTGATTTCTCATTTATAAGAACCATTTCTTAATTCTAGTGGCGATATTTTCTCTAAATAACCATAGAATGCCAAATTTGATAATAGAGGTGTATTTGCTGAAAATAGATCTGTTGATTAAATTTCATTTGGAGAGAAAACGCCTCTATCTAATAATACTTAAATTTAAAATTATCCTTGATAATCATCTCCTACCAGAGAAAGTGGATATGGTCATAAATCAATAGCATAAACTGTTTATAATTGTTTTAATATTCAATTTGGTATATTTCCACCAGCATAGAAAGATTAATCTCCCAAATTATTATGACCTAAAGAAGGCTACAACATATGTTAAACAGATATTTATTATGATGGAAAAGTCAAAACTTAGCTGCCAAATTATAAAACAACTAAATTAATTGGCAATGACGGTTATAGGACATTTCTAGACCAAACGAAATTAGGACTCAAAATCTGGGCGTGAGTTAACATATTGAAATTACCAGCGATATTACCATCAACTCTTGGTCCTGTTTCGAAAATAAAACGAACTGGTCTTTCACCCTTTGAAGCCGATAAGTTAAAATTATTTTCCGATTTTATTGGAGAAACTACTTGTTATGTCACAGTTCTACATTTAAACATTAATTTTTATCTTTTAACACCATCAAGCGCCATAGCCAAAGATATATTATTCATATAATAACTCCCATTAATATTAACTCCTGTGTCAAATCAAAAACACATTAATTTGCTGCAGCGGTTTGAACCAACATTTTAATTTATTCGGCTTATGTAGAATATAAAGCACCTCCATTTAGATTTTATTTATAATACATTTAGGAATAACAAAAACAAAGGAACAACGCACAATTTATCTGCCCTTAGAGTTTCTGGAACCCCGATATTAGTTCAACCAATACCTCTAGTTGAGCAGAATCTAGCGCAATTTTATCTCATAGCCTAAACAAAAATAGGGGCAAATTCACGTGTAGCAGCGTCATAACCAGAAGTCAAAGCACCTGAATAAGCCGATATAAAATTAGCAAATTAACTCATATTAATTCCTAATCTATATGCGTTAGGTTCAATAAATTATCTATTTTAAAGCAAGAAATGATATAAATGATATTGATCGTAGCCAGCATCTGTATATGAAGCTTTTCCCATCGAAATTGATTGAGGATTAAATAAAGTAAGAGCGTTCCAAATTGAATAAGGAGTTCCCACGGTACCAGTCAAAGTCAAATTAAAAGCTATAGCATAAGTAAACATATCGTGAATAGTGTAATCTTCAGGCATTTATATTGTATATTGGCAATTGGCACTACATTAGATTGACCTCCTTAAGATATATGTGTAGTATCATTAATAGTGTCTAATTACATACAACTTTGTCCAGACATAAAAGTTTTATAACCTACTACCTCTAGCAATTATGAAAAATAATAGAGATTTGATAAATTAAAATGAAATAGATTAACAATAAAATGGAAAAAATATATAGAGATGCTGGTGTAGCAGTTACACTCACTAAAATGAAAGTTACAAAAAATAAATCTTGCATTATTATTTATATAGGAGTAGCACCTGCTTAGTGTCGATGAAGGGTTGGATGAAAATTCTAATCTTGTTTCTAATGAGCAAAGTTTGATTGAGAATTGTTGTTATTCATCAGTAAGTTTGATTGATTAGTTTTCATGATGAGGCTGTTCTAATAGTTGCTATTCCAATTTGTTTTATAATTTTTCGATTAAATATTTGAATTTTGCATTTTAATTTATCAATTATCTATTATTTTTCATAAATGTCATACCTGTCTACTGCTCATATTCGTCATCACCTGGTAATTTTCTCATTTCTTCTTATTATGCGTCCATTTAAAAATATAAAAAATATTATTGTTATAAGTAATGTCTTAAATAATAGGTCAAACTATATTGATTCCAAATAGCAATACAATATCAGGTAAATTACTCTTTAAATAACCCTTTAATTCACTTTTAGATGATGGTATTTCAGCACCTATAAGTATTAATGGATATACAATAGAAAATCTCGGTAATCCATAAAATCCAAACAGCGCCGCTACAAGACAGTATGTTGAAGATGGATATGTACTAATCAGAGAAAGTCCAACTTTAAATATCACGAACAACGAAAAACCAATAACAGCTACTTTGGACTTCACAAATAGCAATAAATAGGTTTATTTAAAGGATGCCGATAATAATGTAAAATCAGCTATTAATCGTTGAAGTATGTAGTCTAGTATTAATTCGACTGCCTAATAATTATAAACAAACATCACAAATGAATAATAAGCCAGGATAACAGCAGACAATCAAATATAAAGCAGTATTGATCTGGAAAGAGATGAACGTATTAATGCCATTTAATCTGTTCATTATAGTTAAAATTAAGAAATTGACGATAGAATTACTGCTGATGATTAGTTGTAAAGTAATATTGATTTAGAGAGAGATGCCCGTATTAATGCTATAGATTCTTTTCGAAATAGTTTAAATACTGAAACTACAAATAGAATTTACTGCGATTAGTAGACTTTAATTGATTCAAAAGCATATTCAGATAACAAGAGATTATATCAATTTGAAAAACCAACAAGTAATATAGATATGAACAATATTTCACTCATAAACATTGCTTATCTATATAACTATGATTCGACAACTTCTTCGGCATATGTATCCTCAGCAATTTTATAGTCAGTTGGAGAATAAAAGGTCTTTATTGATGATTAAGACCAGTATATCCTAGCATAATCAAAAAAGTATACAGACTAACATATTCCGACGATAGATCATACTTAAATATACAATTCTACATCAAAATCTAAAATGTTATGTTCTGGTGATGATTCCATAGATATAACTAGTAATAGTTTTAGTCTTGGTAAGATGTATTGTCCAACAGATTAAACCGATAATAACTTCGGAATACTAGCAAATAATAAATTATAAATGCAATCAAATCTATCATCAATATCTCGTTATGGATAAAAAACATTATTAGCAACACCAGCGATAAACACACATTAATTAGTTGTAACAGGGACCAATGATATAACTAAAAATGAAAAGCAAATATTAATATTTCTGTGGGTACTTCTGAATTAAACTGTAAAGCGGGTCATTATGATGCAGGTTTGAGGTAATAGAACTTTTAATCTGTCAGTGGTAATAGCACCCTGTTTTTAAGTGGTAATTAACCATTATCTGATCCAACACTATATTCAACAGCAATTTCAACAACAATAGGAACCTAATTACCCATTTAATTTAGTTCAAAAAAAGGATATTCAACTACAAATGCAGTAGATAAATCTAATCAATTCGCATCTGAAGCTCATCTTGACACTTAACTAGCAACAAAATTAGCATAAACTTCTATACTTAATTCTCTTGCCACTTCTAACCCCACCTCTGCTTCTGTAAATACGAGCTCATAAAAAACAATCAATATAGCTACTCCCACATTAGGATCTGACACCGTTAATAAAACATATGCCGATTCTTTAATTTCTGGAAATTCAAGTATAAGTGTGGGAAGTGTGGTTATTTGGTACAGCCAAAATATTCTTGATGGTTGGCTTATGTGTAATGGTTAGTCTTTTTCATCAGCTACCTATCCTGACTTGTTCGCATTGCTTGCCTCTTCAAATGTACCAGATTTCAGAGGTCTTTTCTTGCGAGGTCTTGAATCTAGTGGAGCCCCTTATAACTGAGACTGAAGTAAATGGATAATTAAAAGGATTAGCGAAAATATGAATATTTAGGGGAATAAATTGATTAATTAAAATTACACATGTTTTATTTTAAATAAAAGAGTAAATTTTTTTGGTGATAAGTAAGTTGTTTAATTAATTTGAAATTAAAAATAAATATAGTACTTTAATTATTAAGATTCTAGTTAAAATATTAAAGATGAAAAGCATCCTCTTTCTCTAGGGAGTGATAGCTGTTGCACAAATCTTCGTTAAAGCAGACATTCTCTCAAACTTCAGAAATACCCTCTCAAATTTTAATGCTAGTACCTGCACCTCCCTAATTGATAACAACTCAAATGACAAAGATACCTGCTTGGTTGCTTGCATTGAGGCCTCCTCTAACATTTACAAGATGTTCACCTCAAGTGAATAATCTGACTCTAAATTCAACCCAGCTGAGTTCAAGCCCAAATCAGAAAACTTCAACATTAAATTCAACGCCCAAATGAATCAATGCAGACACGTCGAGTTAATGCAAGCCTTCCACAAGATAGCTTCAGTCATGTTGCAAGCTTCACCATTACTCTAAATATATGAAACCTCACAGTTTGCGCTAAAACGCTGAAGCAGCAGCAGAATTACAAAGCTGTCTAGAGGAATACTCAAAGGAAATCCACTCTAGCAACAGAGAATACCTCTAACATAATAACAGATTTAGAATGTAGAACCAGACATCTCAGTGCACAACTAGTTTCTCATGTTAAGTGTTTAGACAACAATCTCCAGTGAGTTCAAGGGATCCCTATGAAAACTACTATTTGATATTCAAGCAGCTTCAGAAAGCCACTAATGAAAAAGATGAGCTATAGCGTGAACTCAGCAGATTGAAGGATCAGAGAGATTTGATGAGAATGAAAAATTCAGCATTGGAATGCAGTTCGGGTTCTGTGGCATGAGAAGCAAGTGGAAATAAAGCTCAATAGAACAATGGATATCAATTACTACAGGTACTCTTAGTCGCAATCATTTCACTGATATTGGGTCCAATCATAAAGCAATGAGGGGTATAGTAATTGATGATCTGTATATTGAATAAATAAAGCAACATGTATTTTAGACTTGACGCGTGTTTTCAAATATAATAAATGCAGAACTGATATATTAAAGCATTTTTTTGGTATTTCTAAGTCATTTCTCCTATTTTTTACAATCTTTTATAATATGTTAAATAAATTAATTATTTAGAATATAAAAAGTTAAATTCTTTAAATTTTTATACCTTAGAGAGTAACAATATTTTTTTTATAATTAGGAAATTTATTGTATAATTTTTTTAATGCATTCTTTGTAAAAAGTAATGCTGTATTTATGAATTTAATTTAATTTATTTTAATTAATATAATTAGGGCAATCTACCGCAATACATGTTTATATATAAAAAACTGCGGAAGAGCACTTAGATTTATATATTTAATTTAATATTTAAAATAAACATGTGTAATATTTATTAATCAATTTATTCCCCTAAATATTCTTATTTTATCTAATTGTAAGCAGACACATTCAAAACACATAATCATTAGGATGGATTGAGTGGAGTTGTAGCTAATGGTACTTATGGTTTATTACGTAGGAGTCCTGGTGGAGCAAATACCGTTTAAGGAACCTATGTAGTTTTTCGGCCATAATATATCCCGAACGAAGGAAAACTAGAAACAAGACCTAGGAATATAGCAGTCAATTATATTATAAGAGAAGGAATTAGAGGTAATAGTTATGTTTATGGTGTTTATCCAAGTGATGATGATTTAGATATGGCTAATTAATATAAAATCAAAAATTTAATTGATCCATCTTTGGCTTAAGACTCAGTAACCAAAAACTATGTCGATACAAGAACAATTAATACATTATCATCAAACAGCAAATTATTCAGCAGGTTCTTTTAAATTATAATCAACTGCTACTTTTTCAGGCAATGATCTACCAAACGTCACTTGGATCTAGGCTAATACATAAGTAGGGGTTCCAGCAAAGATATAAAAAACTTCAACTACAAGTTCAAGTCTAACTGCTGGTTCTTCAGAATTAGTTTCAACAGTTAACTTAAATATGGGTTTATAAAAATTACTGCTTTGTAAAACGGTACTAGTAAAAATGATGCTGTTAGTTTTGGATAACTTTAATCATTAGGGTAATTAAAAACAAGCAATTTCCCTATATCCTGTACTTCTTCTTTATAGAGATATTTTCTTAGCCCGAACCCCGATGTTTTTAATATACTAGGAAATGGTCAATTATCTTCTTTTAACTCAGATTTAAACTAATTTTATTTTTTACAAGTGGTGCGTTACAAGCCATATTTGATAATTCTATGAGATTTTAATTATAAACCATTTTTTATTTTTTATTAATAATTCTTAATATACTAATAACTATACTTATTAACTTAAACTTTAAACATACAAAAAGCTTTCTCTTTTTCTTTTTTGTTTCAAAGTTTTCTTATACTTAAAAATGGATTTGCATTCGCAAAAAGTTAATGAGACTACATTTTCCGCAAATCATTAATAGACAATAATCAATTGCATTAATAAAGACATGTAGAATCACTAAATTTATCATCTATATATAGGGATATGAGTTTAATTTATAAAACAGCACATTCTGACAAGAATAAAACAGCTTTCTGATAGGAGTCGTTAACTATCCTCAATGTGAAATGTTTTCAATAAAAATCATATTGATTCATAATTAAGGTTTGTTAAAAGATCCAAATTCAGCACTTCATCATCAAAAATGTCATACGCGATTTATATAGACTCCAGTTCAATTAGTGCGGCAAATATAACACAAATAGTTTTAATAACAAATACCAGTACTAATACCAATGGGCTTTTATTAAATTAATGTAATATTACAGCTTTAAACGGTTCAGAATATAACATGAACTTTAACTTTGATTCTGTAGGTAATTTTAGAAATATCGTCTCTAATTCACAGTTGTTTATGTTAGGTCCATTCAGCCCCTTAGATAATAGTATTTAGGGTAATTATAAACTTGTTCTTTCAACAAGCGGTACTGGAGGTTATAATGGAACAGTATTTGCTTAAAATGATATACTAGCCACATCTTTTACTATTTATACAGGTGGCAGTTCAAGAGACTATAAGGCTGATATACAACCTTATGATATTAATGGTATTGAAGATATTGAGTTTGCTAGCTATATGTATAATGAAAAGGTATTTGACGATTTAGGTTATTATTTAGATGAGTAATTCCGTGGTAAAAGATAAGAGTTTGGTGTTATTCACGAAGATGTGCCAGAACAATTTAGAACTGTTGAAACTAATGGAAAAAAAGAATGTTAAACTATTATAAGTTAAAGACGCATGTTTAGCCTACCATCAAGTCGCGATTAGAGAATTAAAACAATTAGTCGAATAATAATCTTAATTAAGCAGTCAATTTGAACAAAGAATATAAACGATCGAAAATTAATGATTTATTTTTAAAAAAATGACTATAAAAAATGGGTCCTTAACAAAGTTGGTGTAATGAAACAAAATTTATTCAGAAATAAAAATGTAATTATTGTAATAAAAAAGGATTTAAAAATTGATTGTTTTAATTGTTGGTCTCATATTAAATATTATAATTGCCAATCCTAAACTAATATCAAAAGGTGTACAGAATGCTAATAAACATAAGATTTCATAAATGCTGTTATGTTTTGTTGTATTTGTAATCATAGGGATAATCCATTAAAAACTAATGGTCGTAATTAATATCTAAACGATAAATCTTATTGTTATACATGTTATCATTATGTTTTAAGATAAATGGCTGTTAAAAATTTTTTTAAATAATGATGTAATATATTTTTTTATCTTTTAGGTGAATTATTATTAACCGCTACTCTAATCTTTTTTGGATATAAATAAACAACTTTAAGAGAAAATTTCACCTAATCTAAAGTCAGAACAAGGATAATGTTAGAATAATTATTAACTGTTGCTGAGGATATAAAATATTAAAAATCATACTTATATAATAGTTCTTAAGACTAATAATCAACTAAAAAACAATCTTTATCCCCTACTTTTAGCAACGAACTTTTACCATAATTATAAAGATAAAATACTACCGATAATTTATAAAATTAATGATTTATCTATTCATTAAATGAGTTACTTAATAAAACATAGTTCAACAAAGACCAAGAAATATGATTTTAAAAAACTAACAAACGAGCAAAGTCACTTTTTTCGGTGCTTGTGGATATGTAGACTATACATTACACAAAGATTCTGAAAGGAAAGATAGATATTTGGCGGGACATTCAAACGAATAAAAATTCTAGACAAATAGTAATAAGAACTTAGAAACTCCTTCTTATTTGGCTAAGAAAATTTTGTGAAATAAACCCACTATATAACAATTAATAAAGGATATAGAGAATAAATAAAATATAAAGATTCTATATTCTTAATTATGACATAATACCGTGATATCGCTCTACCAACCCATTCAAAAAATCCTAAACAGTCCCAAATAAAACCCCCCAAATTTTAATTATTGTAGGAATACATTAGAAATTGGTAAATTATTTATAATTGAATTATTAATATATCAAAATCGTGGTAGTTAAAGTTGGCCAATTTAAACGATCTCGGGCTCATTCGATAGAGAATTAAAAAATAGCTGGACTTTATTATTGGCGGTACTATTTTATCGCATTCCTGGTGCGAGATAACTTGAGTTTAATGCGAGGGTTTAATTTAATGAATGTAGAGATGTTTAATTAAAGTGATGTTATCTCGCACCAGGAATGCGATAAAATAGTACCGCCAATAATAAAGTCCAGCTATTTTTTAATTCTCTATCGAATGAGCCCGAGATCGTTTAAATTGGCCAACTTTAACTGCCACGATTTTGATATATTAATAATTCAATTATAAATAATTTACCAATTTCAAATGTATTTCTACAATAAAAACAATAGAAACGAAACCGTTTGTACCGAACCCCCAAATCCGGAAAGTATTATATATATATTTGCTTTTTAAAAATAAAACTGTATTGTTTTAGCACAATGATCTTAGACGAATTTCTTATAAATCCTAATGATTAAATTAAGAAAATAATATAGACAAGAATAAGCTTGAATTTGGTAATTGAGAAAGTTAGTGTTCATATGAAATTGCAATTTAAGTAGGTTAATCATGACTTCTAGGATCCCCCTTAAATCAAAGAGTTTTTACTTTGTGAAAGCATTTGCGAATAGCTTTAAATCTTAATTACTAAATTTATATATGTTTGTAGACATGAATAACCTTGACTTAAGTCTTTGGGAAAGAGTTGATATGAATTTATAACAAACATTTTTTAATTCAATCAAACTTTAATTAATAATATTTAAATTTATCTTTTATTTAATTGATGTTTTAATTCATTATCAAATTATTTTAATAACTTAAAAACTTTAAATATGTATATCTAATTTGCTATAAATTTCTGATAATCTTATTATTTTTGATTAATTCACTTTATTTTTAGTTCTTATTTTATTTTAAAGTATTAAAATTTATTGTTATACTTTAAATTTTTTATTTTAATAATATTTTATGGTTTCATTAATAAAATTTCACCTAAAACAGCCTTTTCTCTTATCCTTTTTTAATATTTACAATATAAAATTAATGATTTTCATGAAAGAGTTCTAATTTAATTTAGAAATAATTCAATGTTAAGCTTTGGGATATTATCATTAATTTATCTAAATACAGTTATTTTGATATAATCCAATTGCTTGCACTTAAAAGCATTCGAACCTTTTTTCTGGCAATGCATTTACACATTTCATGTTAATTTGAATTCATTTTTTTGCATTAAAAATTAATAATTCTGACATGTTCAAGCTAGTGAAACTAGATTGTGATATATAGCTCTTATTTAGAGAAATCAAAAGTAATCCTCTTGCATTTTAATCATATTAAGCCTAGCAGTTTAAATCTTCAAATCTTCCTTATGAACTTTAATAAATTCCAGAATATGTTAGCTTAAAACTATGTAGTGATAATGATAATAAATTAATGGAAAATCTTTTTAAAAATATACAACTTATTTGCATAAATTAGTTATTGTAAAAAATATAAATATAGTTATAGTTGTAGTAGTAGTAGTCATAACTTTCAACATCTCCAAAAATTTTAGAGGTTTTCAAACTTAAAACATCAGGTCTGGAAGATAGTAATCTATCTATATATAATTAATGATTAAATATAAATTTTGAAAAAATATTGTTTAAAACCCAATCGAGGCAGATGCTATTATCTCTGCCCTGTTTTTAATTAACTTTTTAAAAAAACTTTTTTTTAATCACATTTTTTTTTATCTCTACTTACTGAAAATCAAGAATCTCAAAAATCCATTTTCATTATCATAGTTCTATAAGGATTTATCACTAATCTTTTTTGCTTTTTTTGGGTGCCTTTTTTGGAATCCTTAATTGATTTTTTTAGTGAAAAAATTTTTTTTTTGAAAAAAAGAACATTATTCTGAATCCTCCAAGAATATACCATTATCTATAAAGAATTATTCAAAGTTAATTAAGAATTTTTCAAAATACATGACTAAAAATTACCTGAAAATGATCAGAAAAAATTGTCGACGGACAATAATGATAATAACTGTCCCTCGACAAAATGATCAGAATGTTTGTAAAATAGAGAAAAATATCTTGAATCTAAACGAATAATATTACTCCCTACAAAATGGAAGAACAAGAAAACTAACCTTAAATGAGCAAGATCAGGCTTTAAGAATTGAAAATTTTTAAAAGTTCTTAAACCTGATGTGTAGTAGTAGTAGTAAATAATTTTAGGTAAATTAAAATAATATGAATAAAACACATTGAGTAAAACTAGACAGCAGTTTCTGAATTATAATAGTTTGAAGAGTGATGCCTCACCTAGCGGTTCTCCGCATTTCGATCCTGATCTTTACCTTCCGCTTCCTTTGTCTGCTGCTTAGTCACTCTTCTTTCTTCCTCTTCTATGTTCTGCTTTAACTGTACTTTTTGATTGAGTCGTTTATGATTGATTCGATATCTGTTTGATATTTAATTTGGGTTTCTACCCTTGGTGTTATCTTTGGTCGATCGCTAAATATGCAGCTTTCCAACTTGTTTAAGTTCTTACTGCTACTTCCGTTTAGGTCATTTTCAAACCTTTTGTACTTTTTTTCTAGTTCTGATTGCCACTAGTTCACCATGACCATATCTTCCTATCTGTCCTCAAGGTTTGTAGCATTGAGTTAAAATTGAGTGAATTTCCAAAATATAATCAAATAATCAATCATTTATTCACACTAATTTAATATAAATTTTTTAATTCTAATTAAACAGCATCTATCTCGAAATTTTTCTTCATTTCGAGATACGTGCCAAATAAATATAATATATTAATCAAATATTGAATCACATAATATGAATGAAATTAAGTTTTTATCAAATTAATAGTTCATTTTTTAATAATTTTAAATTTTAATATATAATTAAGAAATCATATATATATTACTGATCATTTTTAAAAATCTTAGTTTATTATATTTATAATTTACTAACATAATTTAATCTTGATTTAGTTTAAAATGAACTATTAATTTGATAAAAACTTAATTTCATTCATATTATGTGATTCAATATTTGATTAATATATTATATTTATTTGGCACGTATCTCGAAATGAAGAAAAATTTCGAGATAGATGCTGTTTAATTAGAATTAAAAAATTTATATTAAATTAGTGTGAATAAATGATTGATTATTTGATTATATTTTGGAAATTCACTCAATTTTAACTCATTGTTTGCTTCTGTCCCCATCTCCTAGTCCACCTGCTTTCATATTATTGATATTATCTTTTCCATGTTTATCTCCGCCTCCTCTTCCATTATTGCAAGCCAGATTTGCCAATCTCTTTTTATATGTAGCCGACTTCTAGGTTGAACATGAGGTAATATCTCTACATGTTTATCAAATTTTTGTAAATATCTAGAATATTGGGTCACCTTCCAAGCCAAATGCTAATCGATTTGCTATAAGCACAGCTAACACTCCACAATACTTTGTTGATCACCATTTCAGCTCTGAATCTTGGGTATATCGTCTCTAAAGTCATTTCGTTTAGTTGTTTCATAAATTTTTGGATTATTGCAAGGCTTCCTACATTCCTTCTCACATCAAATACCTCCAGCTGCTTTGAGTTCTTCTCCATTTTCATAATACCCAGTTTTTGCAATTTTTCATCTTACTCTAACAACTCGTTGGAATGATATTAGTGTCGATTTTCTCATATCTCTCCAGAACTTTGCGTTGTCTAGTTTATAGTTAGTAGAACCTATCCATCTTTCTGCAACTCTCAATCCATTGTCATCCTTGACCATTGGTGATAAGATTAGGCATCTCTGTTTGCCATGGGTGAATTAAACTTCTTCTACTTATTTTAGACACATCTCCATGGTCTCCTCTTAAATGTTGTTGTTTAGGATCAAATTTAAGTGTTGCCACTCTTCGTTAATTTCCTTTGAGTATCTTAGCTGCTTTTCTGACCATAGATCGCACTCTCTTGCTCCTCTTTTCTAGCTCTCCTCCTTTCCTCTTATTTCTTTATTTGTGCCTTTTCTACTTTGACTCTTGTGCTTGGGCAGCATACGATAGTGATCATTCTCGTGATTTGTGGAGTCCATCCTCTTTTGGTTAGGCTGACTTTATCGAAATCTTAGCATGTGACTTCTGTCAGGTCATTGATATTCTTGACCAACATCTGATCTCTTTGCACGCATTCAGACCAGTCTTCATGCTTGTCGAATGTTACTATTTAACTTTGGGACTTGTTTATCTTTTTGCGTGGGTTGGATTTTCCAATCTTGAGCTTGCTTTTAAATCCCATTTGTTTGATTAGCTGAACTTTGAAATGCTCTTCATTCCTGATGCCCAGGGCCTCTTGGTCCTTGCTTCTATCTCTGTGACTGTATCTTACCTCCTGCTCATTCTTCCAGAATTAGTTCTTCTCCTCTCTCTTAGTCCATTAGCTTGTGCTTTCACTTCTATGTGAATTGCTATTCAAATCTCTCTAATATCTTCCACTGAATTTTAATTCCTCCATCTTGTTCTTAGTTGTTTTAGTTTTCTCTTTTTTATTTAATTTAATTATTTGTATTATAATTCTCAGATTTTACTTCCTTTTTTACACAAGGTTCTACTATATTGTGGATATTCATTTAATGAAATAATTTCATTTTACTCTCATCAAATTCTACTTCTTTTTTCTTGACATACACCACTCTAAAATGTTTTTTTACTGGTTAGTAGTACTTGTGTGCTTCTAATTATCTAATTCTATTGTCCAGCCAGATAATGTTTCGTGATAATTTGTATTTGGGTGCTGCTTTACATGTAACTTCTTCTGTTTTCCCTAATTTGTTTTGAAGATCTTGTAGGATCACAAGCTGCATTTATCAGGTTGCAGCTTCTGAGGTGATTATTTTCTACAGACACTTTAGGTACGTTACAGTTGTGGCTCATGCCGTAAGTTGCAATGATTCTGCCCTAACTGATGGTCATCATCGTGTCCATTACATTTTTTGTCAAAAATAGTTTCTTTCTTCTTTGCATGACTTCCCCTTTTTATTTGAGTATCTCTGGGGCTCTTTTTATTTTCGAGAATTCTGTCAGATCCACTTTTATCTTTTTCATGTTCTTCTGGACTAGCTCTAGGATTATTTCATTCGTGTTGGTGTCTTCTAGCTGGGTGACATTCCTTAATATTTTGTTTGGAATATCCCTGGACGTCTTGAATGCAATCCTTTTGAGCTGGATTTCCATCTTCTATATTTCGCTGATCTTCACATATTAAGCTGCTACCAGTGGGGTGTACTTATAGATTAGAAACGATCTTATTTGTGCTACCATTATTGTATCTCCTACAGTTGGATTGCTTGATTTGTCAGCTTTTGATAGAACTGGGTTTTTTGTTTTACTTCGTTACAAGGGTTTTTCAACAATAATTAATTGTTTAAACAGATGTTCATTCCTAGATATTTCGCTTTCTAAACCTTACAGATTCCCTCAATTTGTATGATTTTTCAAACTTCTTCGCATCACTTAGAATCAAAATATAAATGTATAAATGATTTTATAATTAAAGAAGCAATCAAAATATTTTTTAATTAATAGATGTAGCAAAGGCATGCTATAGAAAACTAAAAGCATTTTTATATTAAAACTCATTTTAAATCAAATTCAAACTTTTCATTGAAATCTTAAATAGAGATAAAATGAGAGAAATATTAAGTTGAATATCCCAGAAACTTAATTTAAATAGTTCATTGATAATAACTTATTATTAAATAATAAATTGAAAAATTAGACAAAAAATCATATTAAAGTTTTCTAATTTAAAAACTGTAAGAAAGCTAAGAATAGGTTTGATAGCAATGATTAAAATAATTTAGATCAAATGATATGTAAGTAAAAATTTAATTTAATTTTTATTAATAAAATAACAATAAAGTGATTAATTAGAGAGATAACTTAATAATTGTGGAATGCAAAATATTAAATAAATTAATAGGCTGAACTGATTTATAAAATAATGAGAAGAATATTAAATAAACATAAAATTTATAGCTGATTACTCCAAAATCTTTAATTCAAATTAGAAAAAAGCTTAATTTTTTATAAAAATATTTAGAATTAATAATTTTATCCTCTTCTGATACTCAGCATTTCCATTATAATTATTAATCAAATTCTAGAGCAATTTTTATAAATACAAAAAATAGTATTTTAAAATCAATTGATCAAAAGAACTTTACAAATTCAAATTTAACTAAGACTTACATGAAAATGAAATTCTATGCAATAATGTCATAATTATTGATTAAGAAATTTTCAATGAATTAGAAAGTGAAAAGAAAGATGTTGAAACAGCTAAAAGGTTTGATTAAACTATGTTAAGAGCAAATTTCTTAATAAGTAGAATAAATACATGTCATAATTTAAAATAAATTTTGATAAGAAAGTCAATTATTTTCACAGAAGTTAATTACAGCAATAAGTGTTAATTTATGAAACTCTGTCTAATAATAATATCTCTAAAAAATCGATAATGACTTTACATAAATTAATTATTTAAAAAAATTATTGCACTATTACAATTAAAATTAACAAAAATAAATGATAATACAAGTTGATTAAGAAATTTTATTACCAAATATTTAAATGGGAAATCAAATAAGCAAACGATAAAAAGAGGTCAAGATAAACAAGTTGGTATTGAGAACAACATCGACATCAGTCATGATAAAATTAAAAGTCAAACTTAATACTCAGAAAAATAAATTTTATGTATTTTTTATTATAAATAAATTCTACTTAATTAACTAATAATTAGGTCCATAATCGGGAAGGCAGACAAATGTATCAGATAAAGTGTTAATTACTCTTAAATGACAATAATCAAAGAGGCTCAAAGATGATTATTATTTGAAATAAATATAATTTAAATTTTATGATATTAAATTTTCATTCCGTAATACCATGAAAATATTAAAATTATTGATTAAAAAACAATAGTTGGCAGCAATTATTGTATATTATTAGGGAATTATTTTATGTAATTAAAAATTAATGAATAAGGCACTGGCAAATAATAAATAAAAACAATGAATTGAATTTTCCAAATTCATTTGTGAATTCATCTCCTTTCGCCTTTTTGTTTCAATAATTTTTATAATTTTAAGTATTAAACTATAAAATTAATAGAATCAAGGCAATCTCAGATTTTTAAATGTTAAGTAAAAGAATTATTATCTGTTTTATTGAAACTTATATTGATATTAACATAAGGTAGAATAAATTAAATCAGATTCCTTTTAAATTGTGTCTCAAAACGCAATTCAGCATAAGATCTAGATTGTTTTTTCTCCTTTCTGTCTCTTCTAAGCTGTTCTTCATCCAGGTAAGTGTTGATTCTTCTCTGCTTTTACCGTTGCAGTCTCCTCTTGTCTCTGACTGATCTTCCTTTCCTTTAATTTCTCCCCAATAGGTGCTGGTTTGATCTTTTGTGGGTTTTGAGTGAGTTTCGATTTGGTAGATCATGCTCCTCAATCAACCGTTTAATTGAATAGATAACTTTCCACCTCTGCTAAATTTTCTTTGATGTGACTAAAACTTACCTCAAAATGAATGAATGTCCTTCCCATTTCTATTTTCTTTCCATTCTACAAATCTAGCTAGTCCCAAGTGACTAAATGAGAATTCTAGTTTAACATCTCCGTCCCTTTTTCATCGTACCTATATCTTCGTAAATTCCCGTTCTTCTTTTCAGTTGTTTGCCTCAAGACTTACTCGCTTGTAGTTCCATACTCTTGTATGTAAACTCATTCATTGTTTTTAAAGTTTTTAATTAATCTTGACTTCTTCCATCTTTGATATAATTTGTTTTGAATTTTAATTATTAATAATTCATTTATTTATATTTTGTATTTTAATTACTTTTTCATTAATTATCACAATTTTAATATCATTATCTTCATTTCTACCCCTCAATATTCAATCAAGATGCTCAATTGAGTATATAAATATCCTCATCTAACATCACTGATGAAGAAACTTATATAAATGAAAAATTTATAATCAATAAATTAATAAAAAAGATAAATTGAATTAAAAATTAGTAGATAAGCAATAAGATTTATGTTTTGAACTATCATTAATATATAAATAAGATCCCTACTATCTTTACTTTCTACAATCTTAGTATATCAAATATAAATATTCCCAATTATTTAAAATGATTTATGTAAATTTTACAATATTAATTTTTTTCACAATAATTAGTTTCATTAAAATCTGTACTCTTAATTATTTCATGCACAATTCTGATATAAACAGGGAATTAACTAATTGTTTCCTGATAGCAAGTGAGAAATCTTCTGTATTATAAGGATTTTCTCTAAGTAACTTCTTCTTAATTTAAAAGTTTTACTAATAAGCATTAAAAAACTCACTTCGGAATAAATTAGCATGGAATAGTAGAAATATTATATAAAATGTTGAGATTGAATGACACATTGTAGATAAAAGAAAACAAGTTCACATGGTAAATGCTGAAACTCTAAATTATTTGTTAAGTATTTCAAAAATAAGAAAAATAGTTCTAAAATGATTGCATAACATTAATTTAGAGAGATAGATAGATAATAACTAAAGGTAATTAGAAGTTCACAAATACACAAAGTGAAACATAAATTGCGAAAATGTAATTCTCTTTAATTCTCACAATTCTCATTTTACTGTCTATTCATCTCTTTACTTTAGAAATTCAAAGTGTTTGTCTTCAAACAATTTCAACTTCTGATTTTTTCTGCTTCTACTTCTTTACATATGTCACTCTGAATAACTTTTTGATCTTTTGGTAATGGCCATTCTTCTCAAATCCTCTAATTTTAT
Organism: Oxytricha trifallax; assembly: GCA_000711775.1. Taxonomy (NCBI): domain Eukaryota; phylum Ciliophora; class Spirotrichea; order Sporadotrichida; family Oxytrichidae; genus Oxytricha; species Oxytricha trifallax. The sequence goes on along the minus strand of ARYC01001528.1, from coordinate 39,975 downwards.
CATCAAGCCATAACATGTTCGCCACTATTTTAATTAGGGTTTTGTTATCTAAGTCAACGAATCTGTGGTCACTCATAATTTTATTGAACCTTGTTGGGTCCTCCGCTTCGTTGATTAGGTAGCAGTTCCTCATGTGATTCGCATTTACAATTGTTTAATGGACACTACAATAGTGGCTCATGCCGTAATTCTCTACTGTCCTCCCTTAACTTAAAGCCATCATCGTATCCATAACACTCTGGTGAAAAATAGCTTTTTCCTCTTCATAAGTTCTTTCTCTTTTTAATTTATTAATGATTTTTGTTGCTCATTTTAAAGTATTTTCTATTGTTGGCTTTGCTAACTTTAAGTTTTTCTGAACATGCTATTTAATGATTTCACTCTCATCACTCTCCTTCAGTTATGCAATGTTTCTTAGTATTTTGTTTGCTATGTCTCTTGGGGTCTTGAATGCTATTCTTTTTATTTCAGTTTCTATTTTATCAATTTCCTCTATTTTTACATACCCCGATGCCACTAGTGATGTATTTTTTTAAATTACTAATGATCTAATCTGTTTATTTCTAATGTCCTCCCACGTTTTATTTATGAATCTTTTGGTGTCCAAACAAATATTAAGGCATAAATACTTGATCTCTATTACCTTGTTTATACATTCTATTTCACTTATTCCTTCAAATTCTTTTGCGTCCTCATGAATTGGGTCTTCTTCTGTTAAGTTTCAGGTTGTTTGATCTTTCAATCTCCTTGAGATACTCTAAAACTCTTTTTAATTAAAATTTGATTTTTATATTCATTACTTATGTCGTCCGCAAATGCTAGTAGTTTCCCCTGCTTGATCAACGATACTAATTCTTTTTGCGAGTACAATGAATCTTGCAAGAAAATTTTGAATAGCATTGGGGATAATCTACTCCCTTATGCTACTCCTTTCTTGGAATTGATTACCTCTCCTTCTTGGATGATCTTGTTGTTCCTATATAGTTCTTCTATTAGATTAACTATTTAACGATCTTTATTTGTCTGTATTCTTTGTTGTAATATACTCATCAATTTGTCATTCCAGACGGAGTCGTTTGCCTTCTAGAGGTCAATAAATACATAAGCTTCTCTATCATTACTCTTCATTCTGGATCCTTTTATATGCTCTAAAAGCCTAATTAATTGGAATGAGTGCTTTTATTCTCTTTAAACCCATTTTGGTAGTTATCTGTTTGCAGCAACTAGCTTTCAAAGCATTAAATCTATTCACAATAACCATCTCTATGATCTTACTCAGGTGTGAGTTTACTACTATTGGTCTTGTGTTCCCGATCTCATGATATTGTTCTCCTTAATTTTTGCTTAATAGTTTTAATCTAACTTCCTTTAGATACTGGGAAATTTTTCCTAAATTCATCCAATCGACAATCATTGGACTCACAGTTTTCTCTGATCAACCCTGACTTTGCTAATATCTTTCCATCAAAACCATCTTGTCTGATTGCTATATTAAATTTGCATTATTGTATACTGTCATATACTTCTGTAATTTCCCAAAATTTCTAATCGCTTTCTTTTTCTATCATATTAATATCTCCCTATATTTGTGTGATTGTTCCTTGTTTCTTATCGTCTCTGTCTAATTTATTGATGAAATCACTGATTTGCTTTCTAGTCTATTCGCCTGGTTGAACTCTTTAGCCATTTATCATTAATCCTTTGATGGGTTCTGCTTACTTTTTATTTTTTGTGAGTCTCTTCAGCAGGCAAAAGAATCCTTTCAAGTCGTTTCTTCCTAGATAGTGTTCTATGTCTCTAATGGCTTCATTCCACTATTCCTTAGCGCCTAGATATACCCCATTGCCACCAATACTTCTGCATCTTACTGCCCATTATGGTGGCTTTTAGTACAAATTCTTGCTTTATTCCAGCTTGTCTTCAAAGCATCTCCTTATTGGTAATTTAAGATCCTCGGAAGACATCTTCTTTCCCTTATCTGTGAAGGTCTTCCAGCACTATTTCCTAACCTCAGTTATTCTCACTGTTCTTTCTTTGTCTGTCATCTTTAAATCATTATCCTGGTATTTTATTTTTAATCTTACCAGAGCCATCTTGTGATCAATAAATCTCAATTAATCAAATTCCCACTAAACTGTTTCCGCGTTTGATAATACTTAATCTAATTGGTTACCCTTAGAGTGAGTTCCCACTCCTTCAGGTATTGATTCTCTTAACCCTTCCTAGTTGAGACTTTTACCTATTTCTTTCAAACGGAAGTTGAAATCGCCCATAACAATGATCTTATGTTTGTTGGACTTTTTCTGTTGATGGATCTAAACATGAATATCATTCTATTATGAAGTTCCTTAACATCCTCATTGATGTAAGATGGTATATAAATTGTGATAATGTGTAGTGGGAATTCTCCCAAATTTAGTATGTTCCACGCAAGGAAATGTCTAAGTGTCTTGATCGTTTTCATCTCTTATTTCCCGCATTTCAATGTTAATACTCCTCTATTCCTCTATAATTGTATTTATGTAATATCATGCTGTTCGGGCCTATAATTCTTTGCAGTCTAGTCTCAACTAGACCAACAAAGTCGGGCTATCTGAGTTCTATTTCTCTTATCATTTAGTCTTACTTTTATTTCGAGCTTAGTCCTCCAACATTCTGCAAACATATCTTTAGTTCAATCTGCTGTGGTGCTATCTATCTTTTGCTGTCTATACTATTTGTTCTCCTCTTACTTCTCTGGTTTTCGGCAAACCTCTCATTTCTTTTCACCTATTCCTCGACTTCTCTTTGTGGTTAGAAAAAATGAAGTTGACGGTTGTTGTCTATAGTGACATTGAATTTGTCTAAGTTTTTGTAATTATTTATTCCTTAAACATTTTGGTTTCGTTGAAGTTGATTTGCCAATCCTCTATTTGAATATTCAAAGAAGTCTTATATGGATTTCTATTCTTTAGTTTGAGTCTTTTCTTCACCATCCATGAGGACTTTCAACTTTCAACTTTCTCCTTTCGATGGTTTGTCTGTTGTTTGCTTCCTTCTTGTTCCATCTGTTTAATTGCGCCAAACTTTTTAATTTTTTTAATCACAATTATATTTGTTTAAACTTAATTTAGTATTTAAATTTTTGATTAAAAACAATCATTGTGATTTTTATTTCATTTTTATAAAATTCTCTTAAATCAAAATTTCAAGTAACTTGTTTTTTATAATTTAATAAAAGTGATATTCGAATTCTCTAGTTCCAATATTAATTCTATTTGAGCTTAACCATATTTACTTTAACCTATTATAGAAGTTTTTTTTCTTGAATTTTCACATAAGTATAAATAAGACAATTTTTCTTCCACTATTTTAGAGTTTATGCATGATTGTTAGAAATTCTCTTGATAGTATGGAAGAAAATATATTTATTAAACAGATACACTCAAGTAGAAATCTTTCAAATAAAAAAGAAAAACTATTAAAATAAGTGATAAGAACTCATTCAAGAAGTAAGATGCAGATTATCATAATATCGGCGTTTATTAAAATAAAGGGAAAACAATAAATTAACTATCCAAAACAATATTTAATACAATATAATTAAGTAGAAAAATGCAGAACTTAATAATTTATAATTTAATTATATTAATTTAAGTTCAAATTATTAATAAAAAAAAGAACCAGCATGAATTTATGGTATTGTTGATTTGTGTAGTTTTATAAATTCTCAACATTCAAATTAAGTTTTTACTTTTGGGGTTTTATCTCAAACCCACAATTATAAATGGAAAATCAAATTAATAAAAAAATAACTTAAATGAGTTGAAAGAAAGCAATGTCTTTCCCAGAATTCTAATATGTATGCAAAGTATTTTTATAGATTAAGATGTGAAAGTGAGATAACAAAATAAGTTAACAAATATAACGCACAGATTAACAAACCTTATATAAATATTGGTTTTAAAAAAATATCAATATGCTGATGGAAAATTAACATGATGTAAATTTCAATTAATTATTTAAGGAAACAAATACCTTTTTCATCACGAAAATGAAGATTCAAGATATTAAGCTTAATCCTGAAATCAAATAATATTCGAAGTTCCTTAAAATTTTCAAACTTGATTTCTTTAATTTTATGTAATCAAGAATTCCTTCATAATAAACTTCAGTGAGTTTTTCAAAATAACCCTCATTCATAAAAATATGGGATTCATTTAGCTGACTCGGAAGCAAAGCTTAGTCGTGGTTAATATAGTATTTTGTAAAGTATATAAATAATTAAAAAATACCTTGCCAATAAATTAAAATTTCCTGTTGAGGCAAATATATGAAATTTAATTGTTTTAATTTCATATATATAAATATATATAATGAATGTAAAATTAATTAAAATTTTCCTTCGCATTTATATAAAAGCAGTATAGAATCAATGTTATGTTATTTGAGTATTTAAGACAACGATGATAATGATTACGAGGAAAAAAATGAAGAAAAAAATTGAAAAAATGAAAATTATCGGCTCATCTTAGCACTGTCCTTAAAATGTTTTGGCCTAACTCAACGCTATATGCGCTCCAATTGTAAAATTAAGTACTGTGACTGTATTCCACTAAGTCTGGATGCTTTAAGAAATAAAGGTTGATAAAATATATAAATTTCATATTTAATATTAAATATTAATCACCCTATATATAATACTCATATCACATTGCATTATAATACCGTGAGTTGAAATTAAGAAATACAATATTCTTGATTATTTCTTTATTTCTCTAAAAATCTACCCTAGAATGGAATCATATAGCTTAAGAGTCATTTTTTTAACAAGAAAACTTATTTTGCTGGAGTTCATGTGTTTGTTTAAAACTCTATGACAGAAATATGTAGATAAGAAAGCTCCAAGAAGCAATCCCATTAGTTGGATTAAACTGAAAGGATGTTACATATTACTCGTCCTACAACATACTACGTTATGAGAGCATAAGGAGCATTGAAACTAACTAGTGACTTCTGAAAAATATAATATTCAAAAGAGTAACGTCTCATCTCTCGATTCTCTGCAATTCTTTTCTCTACTTTTGTCTCCGCATCTTTGGTATGCTGGTTAGACATTCTTCCCTCGTCATCCACATTTTGTTCCAAGTAAAATATCATTAAGCTTTAATAGTATAATTTAGTGTATGCAGCAATTTTAAGTTGGTGGCAAGGTCAGTAACTTATTGAATTACTGTAAAGCAGTTGAAAGTGATTTAAGCTCTTTGTGTAACAGTTTGTTAGCAAATAGAGAGAGAGATATATGAGAACGAATACTGTATTGTTTAATATAATTAAAAGTTTTTAGCTTTTTAATTAAATTAATCAATTCTTAAAATAGGATCAATGAGCTACAATTACCTTATGGAAATTTTTTAATATCCTATAAGAGTTAATTTTTATTTTAATATTATGTATGATAATATTTTAATTGTTTGATTTTAAACAATTTCAATGTTTAAGGAGTCAAGTAGACCATCTATTGGTTATATAATTCAATTGGAATAAATTTTATTTTTATAACTTCGAAACACAAAGTGTATCATATAAGTAATTCGATCAAATAATCTATCTACAATATATAATTATATATTTAATGAAGAAGCAAATATAAATGCATAATGAATTCCAGTTTATTGATTGATCTATCAATTAAATAAAGCAATATTATTGAAATTAAAAGCAGCCAAGATCGAAATAGGGAAAGCGAATTAACTTATGGTAAAATTTATAATAAACTTATTATATCTAATCTGAATCTTATTCATCATCATAAATATCAATTACCATAATAATATTTTCAATTGCCGTTGATATCATATTGCTATCATATTATCATATTTCATTTTTAAATCTAACATTTTCATCTGATGTAGCTTATTTAGTCTCCTCTTCAAGGTGCTTATGTGGTCATTCACAAAACTTAAATATATCGTGGATTTGATTAAATTCCTGATTAGATGAATTCTGAGTGTTGCATTAGATATTATCACACTAGTCTACGTCACCAAGATCTATCTGCAACATCAGCCTGTCTTCCACTTTAGCCCTCTTGGCAACCGCTCCATGAAACAAAAGGTCTGTTTGGAATAATCTTATAATTTAATTTTTTATAGAATATTAGGATGCCTAAAGGTTACTCCTCAATGAGTGTCTGTATAGGATAGTCAAGCAATGATGCCAAAGAGAATATTATCTCAATTAAAAATACAATTGGAAAAAATTCGTTAATAAGTAATTCTAATTAAACATAGCAGATACTTCATCAGAAGTAGCAGAAAAATTTCAGTAATCTTTGAAAGTAATGAAATTAAATTAAATAATAAAATATGTAATTGGAATATTATATAACTAAGCTCATTTTAACAATCAACACGTAAACAAATTGTTCTCTATCAATTCTGCAATCCTAGCTGTCCTGATCAAACCTTTATTTTTTGTATTTTGATAGTATTAAGGATTAAAGTTAATTTAATTAAAAATGAATATAATAATATATACTATTTACTAAGAAACTCTATCTTTGTGAGTAATTTAATAATATTCATAATACTTCACTCTACTTTATTTGCTTACAGTTACTTTCAAACGATACAAATATTGAATCTACTTCAAATTTAATTGTTTTATTACTTTTGTTAATATTTAGAATAATTACAACTCGAAACTTATATCATAAAATAAAGTGTATTAAAGAGTGATTACTCAATAACAGCTACTAATCAAGGAAGACTTTAATATTATAATTGCATCGCCTTTCATGTTTTGGAATGATTCAAATAGATCAACAGTGCATAGATGAGAGAGAAAGAGTAATTTAAGATGTATAATGAGAATTATAATTTTATCGATCATCAAAAATTAATATGGAATCAATCTATCTAATTACATCAAATGGCTGCAATTATTCACCATAAATCTGTGAAAGCAGGTTGTTATTTGATATATTTTTATTGGATATCCTCAACTTTCCTTTTACCAAATATTTAATATATAAATATATGTATTTATTTTAATGTAGTTTTTATAATTTAAATTAATAATTTTTTATTTAAAAATAAATTTGATTATTTAATTATATTCATATATTTAAGTAATATATTGTAAAATTAAATAAATATTAGATTTATAATTTAAAAATAGATTAAACAAATATTCTCAGTTGGTTTTAAATTAAAAGACTGGTAAGAAGCCTTTTACTTAAGGATTTCTAATTTTCAGTAATCGCCTCCTTTTCTCATTTTTAATTTTTATATTTAAATTATTATTTTATTTAAAAAAATATTTTTAAATAATAATCTTTCCTTTTATTTTAAATTGATATAGTTTCCTTATTTACAATTTAAGTACAAGTTTTAAAAAGGTATTAATAGTAGTAAAGGATATAAATAAAATATGAGATGATATAAATACTTTTGTAAATTTCAAATTAAGCATTAACAAAGCTTCATTTACACATTAGAAGCTATTTTAAAACATAAATAACTAATTTACATTTATGCATGAGTTTACAATAGAAAAATATTTTAAGTATCTAGAATGAAATTGATATATCCAAAGTTTATCAACACTAGATTATCATTTCTCTTAGTTTACTTGATTTTAATGTCAAACATATATTTTTTATCAAATTAATGATCTTTCAATTTTAAAATTTAAATAATCCCTAGAAGTGAGACTTGTTATAATTGATTTACATTGTGATTAATCAATACTTATATCTCTATTAATACCTTTTTAAAACTTGTATTATCACGATATGACTATATTTGTTTGGCAGATGAATTAAATTCTAATAGTTCTTTGACCCAATCCTTCAACTTTAAAATAGAATTGACTAAATAAGTTATTAAATTTCTGTTATTAAAACATTAAGCCATATAAATTATTTATTTGACCATATACTTCTCCATTTCACTTTCAAACGCCCTAATGATTTGATTAACAAAGACATTCTTTTTTATGTTTTAATGATCTTAAGTTTTTTTGTAATAAATCTGAATAGATTTATTAATTATATCCATGAGTTATAGTTTATTTACAATAATTGAGTAAACTAAATGAATAGTTGAAGCTTTTAGTAAATTTACAGTATGCAGAAGTATAATTGATCGAAAGTATAAGATTTAAATGGACATCTTCTAAAAACTAAATATTGGTAAACTTAAAAATGCTACTAAGCAATTAAATATTTCCAGCTTGATAGGCAAAATATACTTATCAAGCCAAAAATAAATATAATACGAATATTGAATAAATTAATACAATTAACAATTTTATAGTTTTGTTTATATATGATAAATTGGATAAAATATTAATAAATTAGAATTTTCCGAGTTATTTAATTATGAGTCAAGTATATATATTTTATTGTAACATATGCTTGAGTTGAGATTCATAAAAGGATTCATAAAAGGATATTATTATAATCAATGATATATTCAAAACTTAAAGATGATTTGCTTATTTTATGCAAATCCATAGATAATCATTATTCTTTTAAAATAAACTATCAATAATCACTTCAATAAGACAGTGTTATTATCGACACTAATCTAATAATTTTTCATTTACTCAAAATTAAATTAAAGATTTTAAGAAAAAAGAGATCTTATTTTTAACAGTCATATATACTAATTCTAAAACACTGAATTAAGGCTTAATTTAATTAACATGTCAAAAAATATAAAATATATAAGTTTTAATATTAATGCTATTCATATCTTCTTAAGAATATGAATTTATCAATTTAAACTTAAATTAAGAAATATTTTAAATCAAAAATTATGTATTGCTTGCATTTAAATTAATTAGATCCTATGCATGAATACACGCCGAGATAGTCCTTTTTTTAAGGGTTTAAACAAACAATATAGAAAAATACTTCAATTTTTTAAATAATAATTGCATTTATTTGGCAAATTTATACAAACATATTAATTTTAATTTTGACCTAGGGTATATAATAATTTTGATTTAAATGTTAAAATTGTATTCAAAAATTTTACGAAATATTTCAGAGAGTTAAAAAGTCTTAGAAAACAGAATCCTATAATATTGCTCCTCCAAGTGGTGACAAAATTGAATATTCAAAATGTTCTTATACTTGCAATAAGATCCAGTGATATTTTAAAATACTAATCTCTCATCTACTGAATAATCCATAAAAGGAGAATATTCTATTCATTATCAAATTGATAGCAAGAATTAGACAATTAACTTGCTGAGTAAAATCATAAATAGACAATTAACTTGTTGAGTTCTTAGATAATGTTAAAAAAATTAAGAAAAACAACAGTTTAAGTAAAAATTTATAATAAGTTCGTAAAAAACCTAAATGATATACATAAATATTAGTACTAATATATTATTTGAAGAGGATTCGTTTATTTCGAAATACATGTGGTTTTTTTTGACTGAATGATGGTATTAATATATTTAAACTATTTATATAATACAATTAAGTTTTTAATAGTCCGTGCTTAATTCTTAAGTTGAAATTATAAATTGATGCTCTAAATATTTACAAATCATGATATATAGATTTACAATAATCTTTAATTCAATACATAGAAGAAAAAATAAAATATGGGTATATAAATTTAAAAAAATTTGTGAATTTCTTTGTATTTTTACCCATTTTTAAGAGGTAAAGTTTTTTTCTCAATTCATGCAATTTTAAAGTTTTCAGGAAGACCCTACTTTATTAGACTAGGATTATTTAATCATTAAGTTGAATATAGAAAGTCTGTAAATTATTTATCTTTGTAAATAAATTTAATTAAATAATTAATATTTTATGGCAGTAATAGTATTTTATGATATGCTACATAAAGATTTGTTTCATAACTTATGGTTATATTATATATTAATTTTTAAATTTAATTTAATAAAGAAATTTTATTTATAAAAAGATTTTTAGTATTTAATGATGAAATTCAAAACCCCAAAACCCTTTCATTTGTTTGATTGATTTTTTGATTGATAAAAATAGACTATTGATGCATACTTTATTAGGGTTTTAATAGGGTTTATGTAGGGGTTTAATGTTTAAATATTAGTATTTTAAATGAGCATATGCGAGGTTTGGGGTCTGTTTATGACAGTGAGTATATAGATTTATTGTTTAAGTTGCGTTATGGATGTGATGAATATAGTGAATAAATCAAGCCTGTTCTGAATTATACGTTTATAGCAAGGCTACTCCATAAATCTCCAGCAACTGGAGGTCTCACTGTCTGTTAGCATTGAATTTAAAGAGATAGCATCTTAATTTTAAGCCTAAGAGACCCTTAAAATTTTAGCATCATCATATTTAATATCTTATTAATGATAAGACTCTTAAATACAGGGCTCATTTCTCTCTAGCTTAAAGGGCTGTGATGTTCTTTTTTCATAGCCAATTCAATGCTTAATCCATAGCTAACATATACAAAAAGAATGACAGTCAATCGCATTAAGAGAGTGATTGACTTTAATGTTTCATTTTATAAGACTAATTTAAATTATATATTCGATTAAATACAGAGGTCTTCAGAGCATAATATAAATTTCATACGCGCTGATGATGCAGTATTCACATTCAATACGTTTATATCGAGGTCTTGGTATAAGAGGTACAGCAACATAGAAGTTTATGATTAAAAAGTAAAGGTTTAAATTCATGCTATACTTGGTGGAATAAGTGAAGATAGTGGTCTCGAGACTTATGTTATTCACCCTCGTGCTATAAATACTGAATAATATATTAATTTCTTACAATAACTCAGAGACAAATATATTGACTAAGAGATTATTATGTTCGTTGATAACTTGTCAGTTCATAAAACTAAAGACTCAAGGAAGGATTATGAAAGATTAAACATAACACCTGTATTAATGTTCTTTACAGCCCTTAGTTCAATGGAATTGAATTATATTGGGGGGTTATTGAAAGGTCATTATAAGAATCTTCTACTCTATCACTTGATGCACGACTTGAAGATAGATACAGATAATTATATAAAGAGTGCTGCTACAAGAGTCAGCGATGATAAAGCAAAAGAATACGCTAGAGAAGGGAGATTTTGTGTTTATAAATAAGTTTTAGATTTAAGCGAATGAATAAGTTCACATATTAAATTAACCCATAAAGGGATTTTGCTTCTCTTTCTTTTCTTCCTCTTAAGGCTTGCTTGGGCCTATGTTTCTTCTCTTAGTGCCAGCCCATGCATCTATGTTCATCTCGTCTGGCTTTTAGAAATCTTTGAAGAGTCTCTTACTCAATTCATGTTTTACTTGTGACTTTCTCTCTCTGTTTAACTTGCTGCGCTCTTTCATCGAGTATATAGCAGTGCCAGGTTTTTCTATAAGTTAGAAGACTAAGCATACTTAAGATAAAAGAATGCTTTTGAAGTTCCTACTGTCAGGTATCACTTATTTTAATACCTTGCTTCTCTTTTTCTTCTGGAGAGACGCTGTATCGCTTCTTGTGAGCTTCTTAAATAACTTCATTTAAGTACTCAGGTTTCAGAGTTGCAAGAACACCAAAGAAAAGTTTCTCTCTGGCAACTTATTAGAGAGCTGTAGCTTTGATGGAAGGTAGAGAGCTACGTCCGGATCGCTCATAGCATCGTCATATAGGTTTGTCACTGATATTTCAGGGTAGTTAGGTACCTCTATCATCCTAATTTCATTAGACTTAAAAACTTTATTCTCTTCACTCAGTAAGGCTTTTAAGAATGAGATTTTAGTTCCCTCCTAAGTCGGCAAGAACAATCCAACAATAATGGATTTATTAATCTTACTTAAGAACTTACCTTGCTATACCAAATATCTATAAAGGTCCTCTTTTCTTCGAAATTTTCCTATTAAATCTTGAGATTAAATTCTCTTCATTGCATCATTCATAGACTCCATCTTGCTTCCTCTTTCTAGAAATGTTAATGAAATTTAAAATTATGGATATCCATTCTAAGTTTATTAAAATCTTACTACTAAATAGGGAGGACCTACTGGAGGTCAACCTTGAAAAGATATGCGGAGAAGCATTGAAAAACTTGCTCCAAGTTTCACAGATTGATTTCCATTTTTATCAATCTATCTCCATTAAATTGCTCCTAATAATGTTTAATTATTTTAGGAGGTCCTCCAAATTAAGTTCAAACTTTATTAGGAGTTAAATTTTAAGGTTAAAACTTAATTAGGAGCATATTAAATTAAAAAATGTTTAATAAATTTACCTCCAAATTAAGTTCAAACTTGATTTGGAGGACCTCCTAGAGAAACAAAACTTCATTAGGAGTATTTTAATTTACTAAAATGTTTAAAATTCTCATAAAATATGTCAACTTAGAGTCTTTTATGGTTAGTTAATTTTCTTACCTCTCAGCAAAGAATCTACCAGAGTGTCTTCTACTCGACTACTATAGTGTATCAAGGTATATTATATCATTATTATAATAAAATATATCAGAAAACTAAAAAGAGCGCTAGCCTGTTAAGAAGAGCGGCATTACTTGGATCAAGTCAATAAAAGTTATCATTTCAGCAACCAAGAAAAGTAGAGACCAGAGACGCTTGTACTCAGTGGGAGCCTACTTATGACAACTTTGACCAGTCTAGCTTTGAGATTTAAATATAAGTTAAGTAGGAGGTTATCATAGAAGCTGTGCAAATTGAGGAGGAGGTTAAACAACCCGCCATAGAGCATTAATTAATACCAGCCAAAGTTGAATATTAATGCAAAGAATGCAATAAAGTTTTCCCTTACAAGTCAACTTATAAAAGACACTTGAGAGATATAAACAACGATATGCCAAGGTTATAAACCCCAAAACCCCAAAGTTAAATACATAATATAAACTGGCAGTTAGATTTATAAAATGTAATACTATGAATTTAAAATCAGAAGAATAAATGTAGAACTTTTAAGATAATTTAATTGAATCATTTAATTATACCTTAATCATACTAGGGTTATAAATTGAGTTATTTTTTTATATTTCTCATTCTTCAATTTTAGATTTCTAGTCTATTATATAAAAATTGATTTTTAAAATTTCTGAACATTATTATTTCTATGGGTTCAAGTGAATGCATTTTAGATATTATTTATTTACAATTTTCTTGTTTTGTTTAAAAAAATAGCTTTTTGTGATAATTCTAATATCCTCACAATTTTATAACTGTCTTACTAATTATAACTTACATTTTAAATTGTTGTAATGTCCTATAATACAGATAGTTTAGTTTAAATTCTTAATTACTCAAAATAATTTAAAATAATTTATATTTGAATTGTAGAAATTAATGACCAAATACTTACTTTTAGATATACTTACAATACAAATTTACTAGTTTCCATCTTCATTAGAAATCTCTTAGCATGTTTATGTCTAGTAATAAGTGCTATCTATAATAAATTCAGCAATAAGATTAAAAAATTTAGTTTTTAAAATACTTTTTCTAAATACTTAAAACTAGCTAACTAATATAGTATTTTTATGGAATTTGGCAAATAAATATACTCGTATTTACATTAATACAAAATTCATATTTAAACTGTAGATTTCCATTAGGAAAGTAATTAAAAATTTTAGTAAATAAAAAAAAATATTAAAAAAACTTACTTAGTAGATGAGTTTTATAAATTTAATCTAACTTTTATTAATTAATGCTTAAAATTAAAGCATAAAACGATTAAGAATAAAGCAAAAAGAGTTATGTATTTAATTCATAGGTATAATATTGTAGGAATACATTTGATTTGGGAAAATAATTTATAATTAATTAATTAAAATATTAAAATCTTGGCAGTTAACTTTCTGGAAACCTAGACAATATGGTACTTGTTCGATAGAGAATTCAAAATTAGCTGGACTTTACTATTGGCGGTACTCCCCTATCGCATCGTAGGAGTGAGATAAATTGAGTTTAATTTTGGGTGATTTGTTTAGTTTTTTTTAATGGTCAAATTAAAGTCGAGTTAACTCGCTTCAGGAATGCGATAGAGGGGTACCGCCAGTAGTAAAGTCCAGCTAATTTTGAATTCTCTATCGAACAAGTACCATATTGTCTAGGTTTCCACAAAGTTAACTGCCAAGATTTTAATATTTTAATTAATTAATTATAAATTATTTTCCCAAATCAAATGTATTCCTACAATATTATCAATTAAATTGTATGATTAGATATTTTTAAGAATTAAATTTATATGAGTTAAATTTCACATATCTGTGAAGACTCTAAACTCTGCAAATTTGAGCGAAGATAAAATAATAATAGAATAAGTTATAATTACTATGATAATTTTTATATATACGATTTATATTTAATAAAAATGCTTTATTCTGAATAACCGCACAGCAGTGAGGTTTGTATATAAAAGTTAAGGAACATATATGTTCAAGATATTTTTGAAAATCTAGTTTAGAAAAAATTTATGTTTAAGAAATTTATATATAAACCGCATAGCTGTGATATTTTTAGATTTTTAAAACTAAAAAGCATTGTTTTCATTATTAATATTTATAAATCTAATAGAGATGTTATAAAATCATGAAATTTATAATTTAGACTTACTTTATTTATTTTTTATTAGCTCACTTAAATGTGAAATGTTGCTTCATTCAATACTTAAATCTTTTGATTTTAATTTAATTCTTATGATAAAATTAATTAGCCTTATTTTAGATAAGTATGTTTATGAATCAAGTTATGACTATTATTATCTTATCATTAATAATTGTAATTGTTGAAGAATGTTTTAGTTTTAGGAAAGTCAAATTTTTTAAAGATTCACTGCTTTAAGGGCATTTTTAAAGTTGCTTGAAAGCATGATTAAGCCCAAGAATAGTCAAACTTTGACATTTCAAGCTCTAATTATTTTAAATGTTCCACCTGATCCATTTTCTGAGCTCTAAAATTTATATTTCTTTTTATGTAAGAAAAGCATTTCACAATAGGCGCAAGATCGAATTAGTATAGCCCTAATTACACAATAGGAACTTATAAAAGTCGAAATTATCTCGTGACATAAAGCTTCTATGATAAGTTGCGTTGTCTAAAAGAAAAATATTATCTTTCATCCAGTTAGGTCTTTCAAAGTCAAGTTGCTAGATGAGATTGAATAAAAAATTATAGAAAGTTTCGCTGTTTGTCCTTCCAACATTTAATTAAAAGTAAAAGGTTTTATCACTACCAACAGCAGCTATAATGTTGACTCAATACATACTAACTAGCCTATCCGAATAGTTTCTCTAATTTTTCTAGCTCCAGCTTTTGCATTAGTATGACTATTACTAAAGACTGATTTCGTCAATATTGATGATTGTTTTCTTCAATGTGAGTTGCTCAATGTAAAATTTAGCTGCTATTTGCCTTTAAAGTAAACAATCTAAAGAGTTGGTCCTTGTATCAATTAAGTAAACCTTTTTAAATGTGAGACCAAGGTTCTTTTTAACGATGCTTTTTATTTTTGAATAAGACAATCATAAATTGAGCTGATCATGAATTACACCTTGAAGCTATGAAATATATTTCAACTTTTCTCCAGAAGAATTTTTTTCTTTTTACAATTGTTTTTATGCATGAAACCAGGCCTGAATCATTTATCTGAGAAGTTTTAATGATGACCTAATTAAAATTTTTATCAATTGATAAAATTTTTCCAATTTATATCAATTCATCTTGAGCCTTTGGATTAAGTATGATTTCTTACATCCACTTTTACTAAAAAGAGTTTAAGCTTTTTTTATATTCTATTATCGATTTATTATAATTTGAATTCCTATCACTTTTAAACTTCAATTTCTCAAAGTTAATATTAGTATTAGTTAAAATAGGGAAACTTACTTACAAATTAAGATAGATTTCTTAAGTAAGCTTCAAAATTCATTAGATTCGCTTCACTGGATCTCATTTTTGATAAGCTATTAAACTGTTGGTTTTCATTTAAAAATTTGCCCTTCATTAAAGCTTAAACTATCAACCTATTCTTTCAAGATTTTAATTTCTTTTAGAGATAGGACTCCGAGAAAACTTCTTTCATTTTAGTTTTAATTCACTGCTCTTCTTGGATCCAAAATCATAGTCATATACTGCTAACCATCAATTAAGTTAATACAAGACTCCTCAAGCTTTTAGATTGAACTTCTTGTAATTGTATAAATTAGTATTTAGTTTGGGGTTGTTTGCTATTTATCAATGAGCTGGGTTGATTAAGATAAGGCATTAGAATCCTCCTCTGTAGTTTATCCTACCTCTTGAAATTATGAGCTGGAATCTTCTTGATCATCACTAGTATCATGACCAGACAATTTTTTGAAATAATTTCTTATATCGTTTTATTCCATCAAAGATTTATTTTTCTGTTCCTTATATTTTGTAAGAATTATTTAATATAATTCAAAAATCTTTCTTTTAAAGAGTTTTCTTTATTAACTAAAAATGCTTACATTTTTTCAAAAATTATAATTTTATTTAAAGTTTTATTATTAATTTTGCCTTAAATAAAGACTCTATTTCCATACAAGCTCATAATATTATAAAATGGAAATGAGCAATTAACTCCAACACATTCATGCCAATTAAGTCAGAGAGAAAATAGGCTCAAAAAAAGAATTATATGACTTCCTATGCCAAGAGTGTGGGGCTTACTTGCCCAAAGTCAACTGCACAAATATCTACTATTTCAGGAGTATACTAACTGGTGAGAAAGATGTAATCCTTAACATAATTTAATCGTTTAGTACTTGAAAAGATGTGATGTGGTGGTTGCAGCAGTGCCTCAGATTGAGGGGCTAACTGGGGATAATTTTATTTAATATGCCCTCTAAAAACCAAGCTTGCTTAAATATTTGCTAGATCAAGCAGACTAGCTCCATCTTGATAAAAAATGGAAAACCGATGTCCTCCTATCACTCGATACTTAAGGCATAAACGAAATGATCCTGAAAGCTAAATAAGACAGAAGATAGCGACTCGAACAATCATAGAACTAATTAGAGCACATAAAGCCCGAGTTCATTTTAGCCTTGAATGGCTCTTTAAACTATAGTGGTAAGATTATAATGGCAACTTATTTGTGTAGTGCATAAAGGGAGATCGGCCAATTTGATCAAGCAAAGCACAAAAAGAAAAGCCAGATAGCCTATTCAAGAAGAGGAAAATGTTCAAGAGGCTAATAGGCATCCTTCAAAGAGAAAGTTTATGGACTAAAACAAAAGGGTCAGAGAAGAAATGGGCATGAAGAAGAACTAAATTGACGACTTGCTCAACTATAAATCGCTTGTATTGCAACTTCATGAGCAGGGAGTTATTGATGGTGGAGGCAAGGTCCAAGGGATTAACCCTACTTAATAGAATACAAATTTTATGATCTGAAAGTTTTAATTCCTTTTAATTTCACTAATAATGCTTAATAAAACCATTAATAATTATAAACTTAAAATGTAATAAATTTTACTTTAAATATTAAAGTCTAATTAAAAACATATTTATTTAAATGTGCCAGTTTCAAACAATAATGTTTGATAAATATTTAAGGAGAGTTAAGTTAGTTGGTATAATTGTATTAGTTTTGTCAATATAATATAGTATGTTTGATCAGAAGAAATTTTCGAGATAAAATTTCGCTCTAGTTAAAAGATTGATTTTATAAGACTTTGAAAGAGTTTGTAACAATATTTACAAAAAACCTTTTTACCATCTCTGAAAAATAAGGCAATAAAACTTCAATTTTAGTTTATAAGAGTTTCTCAATTTCCAAGGTTTAAATACTCAAGTTTGAGTATAAGTTTATAAATATTTATGACTGAAAGAGATTTAATTATTATTTAAATTATTTGTGATAATGTATCAATTTGTAAGATTTTTAAAAATAAATATAAGACTTAATTACACTTTTGTAAGTTTTTATAACAATTGATACAAATTTAGTAATTTAAGTGTAAATTTGAAACAATCATGATTAAAAAATAATTAATAAAATTGATGCTATTTATAAATATAGAATTTTTATCTAAAGCTCCATTGGTCTCATTAATTTAAACTGTGACTATTTAAAAAGCTTCCTATATTAGTATACTAATTGAGTATAAGCTTGTTGATAATAAGATATTTTAAGAATTAAAATTAGCAAATATTTAAATTCTTAAAAGTAGAAGTAAGTTTAAGTCAGTAAATCTTTTGATATTAGTTACTAATCTCTTAAGTAAATAAAAGAGTCCCAAAAAGCTTGGTAGATTTGAGATATTTAATAAGAAAAAAACAAAGGTAAAATATTCGAGTATATAAAAAAACAAGGCATTTTGGGGAACAAGTCTTACAAAGACGTGAGAATTGAATTTTTAAAAAAAATTCGGAGATGAAATGGTAGAGCAGCACAAGGTCTGGCTTGTTTAGACTTTAAATGCTAGAAAGAGTGAGGCTAAATCTAGTGCTCTAGCCAAAATAAACTCTTAAATCAAGCAAAAATCTAAAATATAAAAAAGTAAAAATGAGTGAAGATTAAAATTATGAATAGAGTATGTAAAATAGCAATGAGGAATCTCTAATCGGCAAAATTAAAAGCCCAAATATATTTTAATTTGAGCTTGAGTCATTAAATTCATCGCTTAATAAGACAGAAACTGAAGATAGCGAGACATACTCAGACTCTTCATATCTAAATGAAGAGAAAGTTGAATAAATTATATCTGACAACTTGAAATAATTTGCAAATAATTAAATGAAAGATATGTATGATGAGCTTTTAAGAAAAATTCCAGAATTACTTGAGAGCAAAATATTCTAAAATCTGAACACTCAAATTAATTAGGTTATTGATAATGTAGATTCGCTCTAGTAATAGTACAAAACCTTAAACCTTTCTGAGATTTAACAAACTACAGAAGAGGGTATAGAGTAAATCTAAATAGAATTTAAAAGCTTTGTTGATGATATTAAAAAGCAGTCCCCGACATTAGGCGTCGCATCGCAATAAGCCCTAGCTAATCATGTAATAATTTTCTAAGAATAAAATCAAAAATTAAAAGAATAAATTGAAAAGGTTTCAAATAACTTGGCTTTATTGTAAGAAAGATATAAAGAATTTGTTCCTGTAATAACATAGCAACTCTAATCTAAGGATTCTCAGATTAATGAAATTCAAAAAAATCCAAAAATTTTAATTGATTAAGTCAACAAAACTATTACAGAATTGAAAAAATTAACAAATGAAAATTTATTAGGATTAAGCATGAATATCAAACAACTAGACCAAAAATTTCTAAAGAATTAAAAAAGAAGAATAAAAAAATAAAACAGGATCAGACATCTAAAATTAGCATCAATAATTAGAGTAAAATTAAACTATTGCAAAAGATGTCAAAATTTTGAAAGCAAAGCACTAACTGAGTTCACCGCAATACTAGGCATAAACTATCGCCAGACTCAACAAAAATGACGAATCTGTGAGATTCATCTCATTAGATAACAAACCTCGTACATTTGATGAAAATTCCTAAAAAAATATTCGAAATTTAGGACTTAAAATACTTCTGACTTATTCATTAATATATAACCTGAATACTTACTTTAATTTACTTACTTTTTTAATCCTCAAATACTATACTAAATTTTTCTCATGGGGTTTTTGGGTTTATCTCAAGCATTAAAAGAAGGATGACAAATATATCTGTGAGTTCTGTGAGAAGCCACATTCTCATAAAAGAGACTTCAAAGTGCACTAAAAGAAAAAGCACAATCAAAGTGTTGTCTTTATTCATGAACCTACAGGAAAAAGATTCCTATAAAAAAGAAGATCAAGAAATCCAGTGGAGTCTCTTAGAGTTGAAGAATAAAAGTAAGTTAAAATGAAGAAAGCAGTCAAGAACTTTCCTGTCTCTAAGATAAATAAAATCATGGTAAAAATAGAGGCGATAAAGATTCCAATCTTAAAAATTGTTGACTTAGATTCTTGCCTAGAAAGCTACCTCACTCTTGAGAATAAAGTAGAGAAGAGAGTCATCACTGATGACAAATATGCCTATATAATATATCCATTCAATTACTTCCTTGCTGATGACAAGTTCTAAATGGAATGTGCTAATGAGTATTATACTCTATAACAGGCAAAATTTAGAGAGTGTAAGCATATTATTTAGGTAGATGCTATACTACTTGGAAAAGATCATGTTTCATTTAGACTTCCTCTCCTTGAGATGACTTATAGAGAATTCTTATATGACAATAGATGTCAAAGATAAATTGACTAGATCATTCAGCAAATGTTGAGGGTATTGAAGAGCTTCACAAGCTTAGCTATGCTCATAGAGACTAAAAGCCAGAGAACATTATGATGAACTTTTAACCTCTTAGAATTTATATTATTGATTTCAACAGAGCTCAAAGAGTGCAAGCCTCTGCATAAGGAAATGTATACGGCACTCCTAGATATTTCCTAGAGAGAGAAGACTGGAGAGATGGAGACACTTAATGGTATATCTGGGCTCTAGCTGTAATAATAATAGAGTGCGACGTGCCCAGAAACGATAACTTTAGCTGCAAGGGTGAGAAAGATTCTAAGTAAAGAATAAAGCAATATCTCGATAAATATAAAATAAATGGAGGTCTCAGAGAACTTGCATACTCAACTATTATCAAGCCAAGCTAAAAGAATTAAGTAACAATAGAAACAATCAAAAAGCAACTTAGAAAGATAAAATTCAGAGAACTGCCACATGACTATAAGCTTATATTTGTGTAAAAAATAAAAAAAACTCGCTTTTATATTCTATTAAATTACTAAAATTAAAACATTAAACCCCTACATAAACCCTTTAAGAACCATAATAAAGTATGCACTAATAATTCTACTTGTATCAATCAAAAACTCAATCGAACTACTGAAAGGATTTTGGGGTTTTGAATAAAATATGACTTTGAAGAGAGATTCTTAGCAAATTTAAAGTTCTGGTTTAAAAGTGCAATTCAAATTGGCATTTTCTCCAATATTTTACAAAAACTTTCAATTTTACTCAACAAATTAAGAGGTCATTTGGTGATTTTTGCAATCGCGCAGCCAAAATTTTACACTAATTTATATCCCAACTTGAAGATTATTTCTTGTTATGAAACCTTATGCTTGAATTGTCAAAATAAAAAGTTTTATGATTTGACAAAGCAGATAAAAATGCTTAAAATTCTATCTTCGTAGAGCAAGTAAATAACTATAAAAGATATGCAACTGCTCTTGTTCAAAATATTTATTGAGAATACCTCAAATTAAATAAAGTTTGGTCTCTTATTTGCATGCTGGAGTCTTCTGGATATTAAAATACGAAAATCTATATTTAACACATCAGCATGGGACCTTAAGTGCTTTCACATTTAAACTTGATTGTTTGGTAAAAATATTTATTTAAAGAATTTGCTTGCTATTTGAAATATATATTGTACCGTGCCAAGACTTCTTTAAAAAGATCATATTTCAACGATTTCTGATTAATCATAGAAAAATATATTGAGATAACATTTATTATATACACATGAGCAATGGCTCCACCCGCTAGCTATTAAACATTTAAACATGATTATATAATATTAAAATATATTCAAAGAATTTCAATGTAATTTTGCAAGTCTACATTATAGCGGACAATGACTTCTTTCAAAAAGACTTATTTAGACAATTTCTATATTAATTTATAAATAAAAAGTTTTTCGACATTTCACAAACCCTTGAAATCATGTTTAACCTATTAATTGCAATTTCATATCGACACTTTCCCATAGACTATAGTCAACTCTTCCATTTTTCTTTTTTTTCGCTATTTTAATCATTTTTTCTTTTTTATATTAGTAAATTTTTCATTTTTTATATTTTTATAAAATATATGAACTTATTGATTAATTAAGACAAAAAATAGAGTTAAAAACAATTAAATTTAAATTTAATTATTTTTGATTAAAATTAAAAATAATTAGGTTAAATGTTAATTTACACACTTATTTTATTATTTTTATATGATCAATTAAATGAACCTTATAGAAATAATAATTTGCCCAAATATTTATATTATACTTCAATAATAATTTGTTTTTAATTTAATTGTTTTTAAACCTATTCTTCATGTTTTTATTGATTTATGGGGTTTTATAATAGCCATTTTATTAGATTATAACTGAAAAGCGATGTAAATACCAGAAATTTCTTTTAATTAACTTGTTTTTTTAATATATAAATCCTTATTATTATAGCTACTTTAAATAATTATAATGTTTTAATCTTTGATTAGTTGATTATTTATAGTATTTTTAATTTCTACTTGCCTCAAGAAACTTTTTTCTGCTGCCCCTAAGTTTCCTAACTGCAATTCTGGGTTTGTTCTGGTGGGCATTTCCCATGCCTTCAACAATCCGGTTGTAGCTGAAATTCCAATTTTAATTTTAATGTGAACGGTGTTCAATTGACACTTAATCTTATGCAGTAGGTAAAGTTTAGGGTACCAGCTGAGATCAAGTGGTTAAGATCAACATAGGCTGAAGTGAGAATTTTATAATTATGAAGTAGATATCGTAAAGTGCTTCGATATTAATGCACATAACTTTACCAGCTTTTCTAGTTTTTTCAGCGACACCATAAGTATTGAAAACTAGGCTCTTTGGAACTAGCTGCTAGCTTGGTCTGGGAGCCATGTCCCTCGCTTTTGATTCTTTCAGTGACCACTAATTTAGTTACTCTTAGGTCCATCTTTAGTTGCAATAACAGTAATAATTAACATATATAGGTTGTTATTTTTTTTATTTAGATTCAATCCTTTTTTATATGGGCTACAGCGCTTATATGCAATCCTATTTAAACTTAATATAAATAAAAAATACAATAAATTTACAATTTTCTTAAAAGTTTTAAATTTACCTAGCTTATACCTTGATCTTGTTTTTGCCTTCAACTTATTTTATATTATCACCATATTAACGATAATTATCAATTTATTGAAGACATATATAAAATATTATTTAAAATATCACTTTTTTCATTTTTTTATACTAATTTTTACCCAAAAAATTTATGAAACCCTACAATAATTGTCAAAATATATATATATTTATTAAATCTCAGTTTTGGAAGATTAATACTTAAAATTTGAATAAACAAAAATTTATCAATTTCTTATATTTATAGTCTGATATTTTTAATAAGCATGTTTTATTCTATAAGGTATAAATGATTAAGTTGATATTTTTGTCCATAATATTACTAAACTAAATTTAGTGATTCTTTCTACTTTGATGGCAGTTAAATTTCTTCAAACTTGGAAAAGTTCTTCTCTACGTTTTTTGTTTAAAAATTCTCAGTTAACAATAGTTTATTATATAGTGAACTACTATTTATTGTATTAATTAGTCTTTTTTTTATTAATTTTACTTTTATTATTATAAGAAAGTTAAAAAAAATAATTACTCTAAATCATAATTCTTAATCAAAGTTGCAGTGATAGTAAGAAATTTTTGTCATTTAATGAATTAGAATGTAGCGATAAGTTTAAGTAAAGCTTGTGATGCATGTGCAATAATTATTTAATTATATTTATTTTTTTATAAAAATTAATAAATATAAATTAACAATATATATATCTTCCTAAAGCATGTATCATAGTAATAAAAAACAGTGAAAAAAGTAAATGCGTTGGGGGAAAAAACAGGTCTATTAAACGCTGCATTGATTAGTCTATTCCAAATAAATTTCTAGTTAATGATTCAAAAATGTTTACTAACATTTTAATTAAAATATTTATTTACATTTAATCAAATATTACAGAAAATATAAAAGGATTATTTAGAGTATAAAACTTAGAATAGATCCATCCCGATGTAATAATTTTATTTTGAGAATAAGTAAAGTCAACTTTCAATATGTGAGTGCAATAATAAGAAAGATCTTCACCTCAATTTAAGCAAGAAAGAAGTTTACATTAACAGACCTTATGTGAATTCTATAAATCAGTTAGAGCATACAAGCAAGCACTTTCATAAAGTTTTGAATTTGTCAATTCACTTGTACGCAAATTTATTCTCGAAATAAATCAGTTATTAATGCTACAACTTTTCATTAAAGTGAAAGCGTTTTAACAGTAATCTATAACTTAAAATTAATCTAGTTGCTAGTAATAAAAACTGAATGTTCTGTAGTACCGTTGAGTGATAGTGCTGTATATGTCATTCAATTCTTTGAATTAAAAAATTTTTAAATATCGATATATAAAAGCGGAAAGTATAGTCAGAATTATTTAATAATTTACAGATAGGCTGAAGAGAAGTAAGCAAAGACACAGTCTTTGAATGAATCTTTATTATCAAATATTTGATAAATATAGCTTTATATTAAAAGTAATAGAAAAATATGTATTTATATATTAAGGATTTTTTTATGACAAAAAACTTTACGAAACCGACGATGCTATGATAAGAGAAGATCTATCTATTTAAATGATATAAACATTGTTGTATTCATTGGCAAAATTTTATATTAAAAGTTAATATGAAACATATCCAAGGGGTAAATTGAATCTTAATGATTTAAATTGAGCAATTTTATTTTAATATAAAAAAATTTGTAACATCAGTATAAATATCTTAAACGGAGAAGCTTTATACAACTGAAAAAGCATCAGAAAACTTCATAATTTTTTCAAAACACTTTATTATGTGACTTCTTCCTTTTAATCATTATCTTTGCAAAACTTAGTGTCTCCAGTTATACTAGCTTTAATGAAATTTATAATTATTTACCAAGAATTTCTATTATACTGAGAGAGTTAAATTCACAGAACTTCCATTGAAGCTATGATAAATTTTACTAAATTCTAAAAGATTGTTATAAGCAATAAAATTATGAGGATTCAAAAATTGATAAAACTCAATGGAAAAAACTATAAATAATAGAAGGAACATTAAAAGAATATTATATCGCTGACTAAGGCAAGAAAATTCATTTTTTGTTGTTAAGCAAGCATAACTTTTCTCATTATCAACAGAAAATCAAAATTTAATCTCTTAATTTGATATACTCAATCCTCTGTAAACCTTAGAGCACTAATATTTTCATAATTACTTTCTTGATTCTTCCATATTTATAATATTTTGACTATGTAAATGTGCATATTTTAACTCTCTATGTATATAAATTCGCTAAGTTATTAGGCATTATATTTAATTGCCACAATAAATAATGTGAAAATTGCAAATTAAGTTTAATATATTCAGCTTAGATTCCTGAAAAATATTTTAAACTGTATTTCAAGAAGACTGGTTGGTAGAATTGAGTCCTGGTACAAAGATTAACTGCTTAACTTCGGCGATTCTATATAAACACATTGATGTTCATTGAATGTAAATCAATATCATGCCACATGGAGATTTGAGCTGAATCCCTTAATATTTTGAGACATTCTTTGTCGTATTTATAATCTCAATTTTGTATATATAGTTGGCGCTGTTACTTGCTTGAAATTTAGTTTGATAAATGGAAATATGGCTTGGCTAACATAAGGCCTTGATTTCATCCTGATCTGTATTAAGATTCAATTCCTTATCTAATTTTCAACAAAATAATAAGATAATAAAAAGGCTTTAATGTATTTTAATATATTTGTAAAATCAAGATTTTTTTTAATTTTATTGCTTAATATTTAATTATTTTTTTATAATTTATTTTACTAAATTTATAACTTATTAATGAGAATTGTCTTAGAACTCAAGGTATAAGTATCAAAACTAAATCAGCTTAAGCAGGTTAATATATCTTAAGATTAAATGATAGAGTAAATTTATGGTATTTAAATATGAACTAACAGTCTGATAACTTTTAACAAATACATTTTCGTATCTGAAATGACATCCACATCAAATCCTTAACATTGTCTTATTTATTTATAACTTTGAACGAATAGTATTTTGAATTTTATATTGCTCTAACAATAATGTAATGAAATATAAACAAACGTACTTTAAAAACATTAGGAACATTAGAAGCAATTTATTGTAAATTAATTTAAACATCTGTTAAACATTTAAAATTAAAATATGAACATTTAATAACGTCTTTCTTGTAAAATTAAATACCCAATCTCAAATTTATCCTCTTAATATTCTAATTATATGGGCACTGTATTCCATTGTCTAAATCAAATGTCAAAACTTGATAATCACTGAAGTAGAAATTTGAGCTTTATTTTATTTAGTTTGGATGGAGCAAGTACAATATGTCAACGGCCAAAAATGTTGATAAAATTTTGGGATTTTCTAGAAAATTTATTGATGAATAAATCTACTCTATAAAAATTAGAATAGATTACATCAAAATAATTAATATATACAAAAATAGCATATTTAGGTGTTATATTTATCACAAGGCTATATTGCTATAAATAATACTAAACATTTATTTATTATTTTACTACATATAGAAATCTATAATATAATATATATTGCAATTAGTTCTAAGGAATAGCATTATTTGATACAAATTAATAAAAAACCAATAATTTTATTATTGCTGACATAGATTTGATTTAGAATTTTGGCTTCAACTTCTATCTGTAGTATTGCCAAAATAGTGGCAGGTAAGTTTTTTCTGATCTCTTTTATTTTTAAAAAATTGGGGTTTAAGTTTTTAGTTGTAGTAATTATTGTTGTTGTAGTTGTTGTATTTGTTGTTATTATTATCGTGAAGTAATTGCTATTATTGTTGTTGTCGAATGAGTTGAAATAATGATGTCTAAAATTCATATTTTTTGTGTTAACATACTCCATATTTAGAGTAATATAAATCAAATTATGACTAAAAATTAATATTCAAATCTAATATTGGAATATTGAAAAAATCATTTTATTTCATAATTAAAGACCAAAGAACTAGTAATTAAATAACATAAATTTATAAGTTTTCGAATTATAGCAATTTTTTAATGAATTAATTGAACAGGTGCTTTATTATTGCAAGCCACTCATAAATACATCAGTTCCAAGAAGATATATCCACAATACAATTTAAAATTATTATAAACTAACATATACTTGCTCTCAAGACATTTTAGAAAAATACAAGAAATAAATGAGAATTTTTAAGTCTTAAATATGGAAATTAAGACATAAAAAGTTGTTGATGTAATTTCTATAATTGCTTTTTATAAATTTATTTGATTTATTCACTTGATTTTTGTTCTATTAGTACGAAGTAGTAAGATTAAAATAAGATTTCACGTTTATGTCTCTGAATAATAGATAAATAATTAAATAAGCAAAAAAGTAAAATATAGGTTTAATTATGTTTTAATTTTAGCTTATTATATTTCATGTATTTAAGGTTTTACTCAGCATAGATTTTTCAAATATTTTTACTGATTTATATAAAAATACTTGATAAAATATTTTTCAATTGAATCTTCACTGATTGTTTAGGTTAAGGAGTATGCAAAGGTAAGATTTATAGTATGGTGAAAAAGTATTAAAATTCCAGATTTGGCTATGCGCTTGTGATTAATCTTTATAGACTGAATGATCATATTGTGAGTGAAGTAATTATAATTATGAAATAATTGGCTTCTGATGATTCCTATAAAATAAGGTAAATTAGTAATTTTCAAGTAATATGTTTAGCTTTAGCTTTAAAATATAAATATTGTTGAAGTTGAACCAATTAGTGAAAAAATAATATACTTGTATAATTGATCCTATTTGTAAAGTATGCAAAATCGACAAATCTAAATAAATCTACCATAATTATTGAAAAGCTTAATTAGCCATTGGTATTTGCAATACTATCATGCTAAAACAAATATCAATTTGAATCTTTTATTGCTGTTTAGGTATAATTTATCACTTGAAATCATTCTCATTTCTAGCTATAAGCTCCAAGTTGCCACTACTCCTCATTTTAATACGAAATTTAACCT
Source organism: Oxytricha trifallax (assembly GCA_000711775.1). Lineage (NCBI taxonomy): Eukaryota > Ciliophora > Spirotrichea > Sporadotrichida > Oxytrichidae > Oxytricha > Oxytricha trifallax. Next base: position 12,037 of record ARYC01001528.1, on the reverse strand, counting down.
TTCAATAATGTTTTATCATTAATTTTAGCCAGGCATAAATTTTATAATCAATACCAGTTTAAACAATGTGAGATCAATAGTAAATATCGAATGAATTGAAATATCTAAACTTAATTGAACTAATTCCATTGATTTAACAGAAATTTATTTTATTCTAAAGTCTTTGCATTCAATTTTACTCCCGATATTTGTTAAATAAAAAAATTTAAAGTACAAATTCACTGGTTATAATCATTCATTATAAAACCCCATTAGTCAATTAAGAATGAAGATTGGGGATTAAGAATAATGAAATTAAGAATTAATTATAATTGGCGTAAATTATTAAAGTTTTGGCTAATTATTAAAGCCATTGGCTCGATTAATTGTCTCTATTAAATAAACCAATCAGGGTGCGTAAATTTGTTTTTAGCCTGATTATATTTAATTTCAGCCAATAAAAATTAATTCTTAATTTCATTATTCTTAATCCCCAATCTTCATTCTTAATTGACTAACGGGGTTTTATAACATTTAAAAGCATTAAATAATTATTACGGATGTATTGGAAGAGATAGTTTTTTATAATTATTTGATTTCTACAATTTTATGATAAATTTTAATGAGTGTTTATAATTTTTAAGTTATTTTTTTAGGGTAATAAAAATTAAGAGTGACTTCTTCAATAATAAAGTGCTATATATTTATTTGATTTTTATTCAGAATGATGCAAATTTAGTTGTAGTTCACTACTAAATTTCCTTATTTTTCTGTGTTTCCTCTTCGTCTGGAGCTAGTGATTCCTATTTGTCATCCCTTGACTACTTTTCATTCTCCTCTTGTACTATGCTCTCAACTGCCTAGTCGTTTGGAACGGTTGGTATTTTGGCAGGGACCAAGCTTTTGACCATCTCTTTGGCTACCTTGCTTGATTTTGATCTCGGTTTACCTTGCTCGTGTCCACTCTTTTCTTTGAAAAGGTACCCTTCAATCTCTGTGATATTTCTGTCGTCTTCACTAAATTAACCTTCGTCTTCCTCATCGTGCTTGTCCAGTATACCGCTCTTGAAGTCTTTTTGGACTAAGTCTTCCCAAGCATCTATTTGGGTCAAATTCATCATCTCCGTATCTATCTCGTTGTCATTTCTTGACCATAGATTTTTGTTCCTTGTCTTATCGTTGGCTTCCACTTCTGAGTCTTTAATTGACCTTCCTGATTTTCCAAACTCCATCCTCATGTACCCTCTCTCAAAGTTGTAGATTAGGTAGTATCTTTGCATGTTCAGCCAGTCTTTGGCAAATATTTGAAAGATTAGTTCACCGGGGATTTCATCGGCTAGGTGGTTTGCTATTAGGATAGCTAGTAGACCGCAATCTTCTGGGTCCTTTGTTTGATTGATCTCCTATTTAATGATGATTCTGCTCGTTTGGAATTCTTACCCCATTGTACCAGTCATTACCTCGTTTAGTTGCTTAATGTGCTTCTGTATTTCAGCGAGGCTCCCGATTAGTCTTCTAGTGTCATATATCTCTGTCTCTCCTGGCATTTAGTTATTCTCATTATTATCCAATTCATGTAGTTCTTAATTGAACTTTGACAGCAAACTGGAATTATTATACCTGTAGTATCATCTTGGCTTCTCCAATATTTGCAATTCTCTAATTTCCAGTTAATTGATCCAATGCATTTATCGAGATGACTGATTCCTTTATCATTAATGCTAATAGGTGAGATGACTTGTGATGTTTTGCCTTCATTAAATTGCGCTTTTTCTATCTGTCGCATACACACTTCTAATGTTTCTGCCTTAATGTGTTTTCCTGACATCAAGTCTTCATGAATCCATTCCTTGTTGATATCTTTCCAGTGTTTTTTTTACCTCTCTGTCCACAGATAGCTCTCCTTGGTTCCTCTTCTCCTGGCTTCTTCTCTGTCCTCGAGCCTCCTCATAAGTGCTTTTTCTATCTTGCTTCTGGTGCTTGGACAGCATTCTATGGTAGTCATTTTAGTAATTTGTGGGGACCACCCCTTCTTAGCAGGGATTATCTTATCAGAGCCATTACTCTAAACTTTCGAAAGACCGATAAGTTGTTTCATTTTCATTTGGTCGCTCTGGGCGCAAGTTGTCCCATACTCGTGCTTGTCAAAGTGCTGTCTCTGCGGCTGTGATTCGTTAATTTTCTTACTTGGGTTAGTGTGCCCTAATTTAAGTCTTCTTTTGAATCCCCCTTGCCTATTCAATGGAGTTCTCTCCGCTCTGTTTCCCCTGAATTCAAGTGTCTCCTGATCCTTGCTCCTGTCCCTGTGTTAGAATCTTACTTCCTTTACTTTATCCCAGAACTCTCTTTTGTTATCTCCTCTTCCATTTAGACTGTGGTTGATATAAGCCCTGCTCTTAAATTTGTTAATTTAGTAGGGGGTCCTCTTCTTATTGTTTTCCATCTAGTTCTCTTTTCTTTTCTGTTTATCTTGGATTATTAATTTATATCCTTTTTAATTTTCTAATTTATTTTTTAATTATAATTCTCTCCAAATTGCATTACTTATTCTCAAGTCTCTTTTTTTAATTTATTTTGAACATTCAATTTTGGTCATTATTCCTCTATATTTCGATGTTGGTCTTCTGCCCTTAGTTTCTTGATGTATGTTATTCTGAACGTCTTCTTCACTTTCTGATAGTGTCCAGCTCTCTCGAGAGCTCCTATTCTATTATTTAGCCAAATCATATTTGCGATAATCTCATTTTATTAGTTGCTGTCTATGTCTATCAATATTTATTCTCTGAGTATTTTTGAAAATCTTGTTGGGTCTTCGCTTGGTTGATTGCTTCGCAACTTCTCATATGACCAGCGTTCACGAATATCTTATGGATGCAACAGTAGTGGCTCATTCCGTAGTTTATAGTTGTTCTGTTCTGACTAATCGCCATCATGGTGTCCATCACTTCCTTAGTTATAAATAACTTTTTCTTTTTTTAAAGTTCTTTCTTGCAGATTTGAACTTGCGATTTCTATTCATTTATAAATATTACTTATCATATGACAATTAGACTTAATGCCAAACATGATTTGATGATGACTACAAACAATTCATTCGCTCTTTGCTCAACAACACTCATCATCAGAGGGTTTGATGTTCAAATAAAGTTTCTCGCATGTGATTCTTTCATTCAATTAAAGCAATTCATCACTGACACTCTCGATGTGAAATGCGGCTTCAAATGACCTTATCACAAAGAGATTTTCTCTCTTGCCAACTTTATTTGGTTCAGAAAGCGCTGTGATTTGCTAGACCATCTTAAAAATATCTCTAAGGAAGTCTATAACTGGTATAATTTTAAATTTTAAGCCATAGGGTACTAGTCTCAAATGTTTTTGAGATCATCGCGATAAAAGAAGAAAAAAGTAAATAAAAAAAGAAAAATTGTCAGAATTTAAAAGTATAAGAATTTAATAATAAATACGATACTCATAGTGGAAAAAATCATTTACTATTTTTAATTTTAATTTTCTTACCATAGTTTCTGTTTTGTTGCTTTTGATGTAAGTTAAGTTATTCATAAAAAAGAATTAATGCCTGGAATGAAATGAACAATGATGCAAATAGCTTAAAGCATTTATGATTTTACTCTTATATTATATGATTAAAAATGATTCTATTAATGTTATCGTTGATTTATAAAATATTTCAATACCCGTTGCAAACTTTAATTTAGTTAAGATTGAGTTATATATTAATTTGAATTAAATATTAATAATAAATTAAATATTTTTAAATTTAATTAGAGAGAGTTAAAAGGGCGGGCAAAATGAAAGAGAAGACACAGTCCAGAAGAAAGCTACCAATATATTCAAATGATAGTGAAGAACACATCTCAGATAAGCAGACATCGATTATGGATTATTTTTAATATTCAAAAAAAACTTCCAAAATCATTCGTAAAATACCCAATAACATAAGTCAAACACAATAATATTAAAAACTTAGACAAGTTCAGCATTCCGCAGGACAACGGCCGCCATCTCCATTTTTTCTAATCAGTAAGAGAGGTAGAGGGCTGGTTAAGAAAAAACGAAAAATTTGCAGAAAATCAAAGGAGCGAATTCAGAATATAGACTATAAGTAAAAAAAGACAAATGACAGCATAGACATTCGAGCTATGAATTTGCGTGCAAAATGTGCGAGGATTGAATTCCAAACTTAAACAAGACCAAATGATGAGAGAGCTGGAAAGAAAAAATCCAGGTTTCATTGGATTAGTAGAAACAAGACTGCAAAAAAATAATTGGATTTAACAACAAGAACATTGCACAAACATAGTTAGCCAGAAAAGGCGGAGTATTAGCGCTAAATTGGTGACAGATTCTTTATGACAACAGTGAAAACTTTAAGACAATTCTTGACTTAGAACATCTTAAACATGGAAAGCTTCCCCCTTCACATATTTACAGTCTACATTCCACCTTATTGGAATGAGAAAGTCAAGGAATTACAGAACAGACTGATTTATATGATTAAATCGTTAAAATCAAAATGTAAGAATTAGAGAAACATTGTTATGGGAGATTTTAACTACCATATAAAAGATTTAATCAAGAGATTCATGAAGTTCAATACCTTTAAAAAAAATTTGAAGCGTTCAAAGTTTGAACATCAAGTCTAAATGATTGTGATTTATCTATATAAATTTTAAGAATAATATAAATTTAGAAGAAAAACAGTTTGAAAGCCATTAGTGGCGGATGCTGTAATTTCTGCCCTGTTTTTAATTAACTTCTTCAATAAATTTTTTTAGTAACATATTTTTAATCTTTACTTACTAAAAATCAAGAATCTCATAAATCCATTTCATTATCATAGATCTATAAGGATTTATCACTAATCTTTTTTGCTGTTTTTGGGTGCCTATTTTTGAATCCTTAGTTGATTTTTTTAGAGAAAAATTTTTGTTTTAGAAACAAAAGAACATTGTTCTGAATCCTCCCAGAATATAAGTCAATCTTTCAAAAGTTATTGGAAGTTTATTAAGAATTTTTCAAAATATATTGATGAAAAATACCTGAAAATTATCAGATAAAATTGTCGACGGACAATAATAAAATATCTGTCCCACGAAGAAAATTATCAAAATGTTTGTAATATATACCAATTAAATATGAAATTAAATTAAAATTTAAAATTAAAAAAAATGGAATATCGAAATAACTAACCTTCAATGCACAAGATCTGGCTTTAAGAATTGAAAATTTTTAAAAGCTTTTAAACCTAATGATAAGACAAAGATAACTCTTAGAATCCATTTTTCAAGGAGTAGAAACTCACAATAAAGGGAACCAATTAGATTAAATATCCTAAAACGTAGAAATAATAAGTAGGGAGACTGACCAATTGAGATTAACAGACCACAAATAAATTACAGCAAAACTAAGAATAAAATACTAGGAGAAGGACATCAAGCTATCAGACAAAGTGAGAAACTATAGAATATCAGAAATAAGGAAACAATGTTAGAAAACTTACATAGATAAAAAAGAGAGTTACTGTGGTGGATCTCGACAATCCAATATAAAAATATTTTGAAAAAAAATTAGAAATGCATAGTAAGACAAAGAAAGCATTGGTAAAATCAACCACCCGATTGGATAATAAAGAGCAACCCCCATAATCCAAACAGTTAATTAAGAGAGACTAAGTCTTATTGGAACGAAGCAATTAGAGACATGGAATGATGTCTAGAAAAAAACAATTATGAAAAATTAGTGGAAATGATTATTTTAAAATGAAAATGGATAAATTAAACAAGCATTTGGAGAGTATTCATCAAAAGCCTTATCTTAGCATAGCTTTCTTGTTCTTCCAGTATCCTTCATGAGCCATCTCCCCAAAATATTCAAGTAGTCCTCAATCGTAATAGGTGTCATCTGAAGTCTCTGTCTAATGCTTCAGTGTCTCTTGTTGGCTAGTATTGCTAAAATATAAAAAGGTTGGATATGTTTTTTTTGACTTACATATTTTGTTGAACAACCAGCTGCCTGATGTCTGCCATCATCTTGATTCAATTCAAATTTTTTAATAATATAAACTTCTTAAATTTTCTCTGTTATTTTTCATAAATTTCAAAGGTTTCTTATATATGGATAATTGACTAACTAAAAGCAAGAAATTAATAAGGGGATTGACAATAAAGGGCGAGAGAATGAACTTAAGAGAAGAAACTCAGGAATAGATTTTGAAGTTTTATAACGAACTATACCAAGATTAAAGAGATATACACGCAAGAATCTCCCGAATGGGAGATCAGGCAATGACTTGTCAAGAAAGAGCAGAATAATTCTGCGTCATGGATGAAGTGGAAAGGAGCATTAGAGAATGCAAATTCAATAAAGCCATAGAACAGGATGGATTTGATAGGAAGATGCTTACGAATTCATAAAAAATTAGGAAAGCAGTTTGTCAGAAAATCATAAAATTGTTAAACAAAGGGTAAATTCCATAATACTTATAAGAAGGGAGACTAATCCTTTTGAGCAAAAACTTTGGGGACTTATTCTCAAAGATTTATAGTATTAGGCCAATAGTGGTGAAATCTAATATCATTAAAATAATAGAAAAGGTAACCTTGAAAAAACTTCAAGATGAGAACAGTGAACTGCTAAATAACGGGGAATTACCAAAGTGGGTTTAAGGAAAACAAGAGCGCCATTTAAACCTTATTACACTACAAGAAAGAAAAGCAAACAGAGAGGAGAAGCCTACCTGCTAAGTAGATCTTCATAAAGCTTATGACTCGGTATGGAAAGGTAAGTTACTGTCGATCCTCAGTGCCAGAGCTAAAACAGAGAATGACAAAATATCCACAAAATTAATAGAGGAATTATACTAGAATAGCAGAATTAAATATGAAGGATAAAATATAAACGCGTAAAATGGAGTGACTCAAGGAAGCTGAATATCTCCCATGCTGTTCAACATATACCTGCAAGACGCGCTATACTCTTAACAGGAATTATTTTCTTTAATTAAACAAGGGAAACTCATAGCTTTTGCAGATAACATACTCATTTACATCAAAGATCATCAGTAGTTCAAGAGAATTTTGAGTAGCTTTAAGGAAATCGAAAGAACACACAACTTGAAACTCAATACTAAGAAAAAAGTGTTTTTGAGAGACTCAAAACAATTTGAACAATAAGCAGATATAGAATGGGTGAAAAAAGTACAAGAGGCAAAATACCTGGGTTTGAATATATCATTAAATACTCAGTAGCTACTTAGAGGAACGTGCTATGAGCTGAAAAAATAAACTGAACTTTACTAAAGACTTGCAAAATCTAACAACCCCACGATTTGCGATACAATTATGGTGGCGTAAATAAGGTCTCTGATGATTAACAAATACACCCCTTTAATAGCAGCCAAATATCTGAAGATAGAAGATAAAGAAAAAATGGAGACTTAACTAAAGAGACTTTCATTCAAGACGCCCAGAGATATACCCAATAATTTATTAAGAAACGTAACTCAACTCAAGTAAATCAGCACAGCTGATATCATAAAGGAGTAAGTTTAGAAGAACTTAATAAAATTAGACATAACATAGGAGAATGCTAGGATATAAATAGTGGCAAAAGACAAGTTTAGGAAAACAGTAAAAATTTACAAAGAAATAAAAAGATATTCATCATAAGAAATGTTATGGACACAATGATGGCGGTTATTCAAGGTAGAACTACGGTGAGATATGGAATGAGTTACTATTATAAAGTTCATAGAACTTTTATGGACAAAAAATCACATATGGAGCTGTAATCTAATAAATGAAGCAGGAGATTCCACAAGGTTTTCGAGCTTAATCAGAGAAATCAGATTAGTTGACATGAACTTGAAGACTCAGATAAAAATCTTAGCTAACATGACCTAGCTCGACCAAAGAATCAGAAATCTAGAACTTCAAGATTATTATCAGAAAGTTAAGAAACCTTTTAGGTTAACTTATATGTAGAAGGCAAAGATTCAGCTCGATGAAGAAAAGATTAAGGATAATTGAAATGAGCTAAATATCCAATTCGAAGAATAATTTGAAAATTGAGGAAGATAAAGCAAGTTAAATAAATGAACAACTCAAAGTTCCAAGAACACCATCATCAAACAGAAGCGGCAATTTGAACTGGGATACTGGCAGAAGAAGTGAGAAGCATATAAGAGACATTTTTGGGAAAAGGTAAAGGAAATAAGGTTTGACCACAGACACATACCTATCAAACAATCGGTCAAGAATCTCTCATAGGGAGCAAAATTTTTAAGTAAAAAAAGGATACTAGAGATGAACCAGAGATAATTAAAGCTAGAACCAAAGGTCTTAGAAGAAAGGAAGTCAATAGATGCAGCTCTCGGAGATGGGCATACAAGAGGAGGAGAGCTAGAGGGTGAAGGAAGAAAAACCTTAAAGCTGAAGAATGACGAAGAAGAGTAGCATCAAGAGAAGTAATGAATAACTTTGATTTCACATGCTAATTATTTCCAAAGTTTTATTTCATTTTTCTTACTTACCTAAGTGATTAACTAACTAATTAACTAAATATTAATATTATTATGTATAATGATTCTTTTTTAACTTTAAGATTTTTATATAACACTGATAGGCATAATATTTTTTTTAATTCTATAAAGACCTATTACATCTAAAAGGTATTTTAGAAGCATGCTATATATATATAATTAACAACAGTCCTTATGTGAGAATATAAATCCTGAATTTTTCATAAAAGCTTATCATCAATATAAAAATTAATCAATTATTTAAATTAAATATTTTTAAGTAAGTTTAAGGACTATTAATATCAATAATATTTTAAGAGTATAAATTGTTTTTTCATAAAATTATTTATTTGAGTATCTCAAAGATTAATTATTTATTGTTGTTTAAACAATCTTTTGAAGAAAAAAAACTTTTCTTTATATGTAACATTAATCAGATTTTAACTAAGAAAGTATGATAAAAGTTATCAAAATTACAATTTTACCTGATTTTTAAACCTTTGATTTCTATACTTTCTTGCTGTTCATAACAAAAATAGAAAATAATGAGTGTAACCTTAGTTTGTTCACTGACAGATCTTATAGTTGATTCTTTACCCTCACAGATCTTTTTATTGAGTAAAATCTAGTGTGTGTTGAGCATATAGGTACCATCTTTACTAGCGCAAAATCAGTGAAGAACTTTGAGTAACCACAATAAACTTCCCATTAATTTATCATAGTAAAAAAAAGAAATCTTTTTCGCGTCAACTGTTGGTTTTCAAGTGCATTTACTATAGTTGCATTCAAAACCCCAAAACCCCTTAATGAGGTTTATAAGTGCTTTGATTTGTAGGGAATTTGTTAGGGGTTGGGGTTATTAATTAAATGCGAGACAAAAATAGCAAGCTTTTGGGGTCTATTTACGATGAAGAGTATATAGATTTAGTGTTTAAACTGCGATATGGATGTGATTTATACAGTGAATAAGTCAAACCTGTACTTAATTATAAGTCAATTGCACTGCTCTTAAAAGAAGTCCTTCAACTGTTCGCTCCCACTGCCTTATAGCTGTATAACTAAAGCAATAATAGCTGAATTCAATGCCTCAGAGGAAGTCAAAGTTTCAATAGAAGCATATTGACTATCTTATTAATTAAAAAACTTTGAAGTATTGGGCTCACTTCTCTCTTGACCAACGAGCTATTATGTTTCACCGCCAGTTCCCTGAGTTGAAGATCTCTGCATAGTCTGTTGCTAACATTTATAAACGAAATGGTATCTCTTACAAAGGTGTGAATCGTATCAAGAGAGTGATTGATTTCACTCTGCCATTTTACAACAACAACTTAAATTATATTTATAATTAAATGCAGAGAGTCTAATAGAATAATATTAAGTTTATACATGCTGACGAGGCTGTGTTTACCTTCAACACTTTCATCTAGAAGTCTTGGTATAAGAGGCATAGTAATATAGAAGTATATGACTAGAAAGTCAAGGTATAAACGATGGCAATTCTTGGAGTAATTAGTGAAGATACTGGTTTAGAAACTTATGTTATTCATCCTCGCTCTATTAAGACAGAGCAGTATATAAAGTTCTTAGAACAGCTGGGAGAGAAGTACCCTGAATAAGAGATAATACTGTTTGTTGATAATCTTTCTGTTCATAAGACTAAAGAAACAAGGAAGAGTTATGAACAACTTAGAATAACACCAGTGTTCAACGTACCTTACAGTCCATAGTTTAATGGAATTGAGTTCTACTGGGGTATATTAAAAGGCCATTACAAGAAGCTGCTGCTCTACCACTTGATGCATGACATACCTATTGATACAGTTGACTTTATTAAAAGCTCAGCGAAGAGAGTAGATAATTTATTGGCTTAAAAGTGTGCGAAAGAAGGGAGAGTGAATGTATATAAATAAGTTTTAGAGTTAAGTTAATGAATATATAAGTCACATTTAGAATTCTTTAGAGGGAGCTGGCTTCTCTTTCTTTTCTTCTATTTCTTGCTTCCCTCCTCCTAAGTTTCTTCTCTTGCTGCCAGCTCCTGCATCTATGTTCATCGACTCTGGAGGCTAAATATTTGAATGAAGTCTCTTGCTAACTTCATACTTTGTCTGCGACTTTCGCTCTCTGTGAAGCTTGCTCTATTCCTTCATCAAGAAGATGCCAGTTCCAGATTTTTCTAAAGAGTTAAGCTACAAATCTTACTAGAAATATAAGGGTGCTTCTGCAGCTCTGATAGCCAGCTCTCACTTATCTTGATCCCTTGTTTGTCCTTATCTTCTGAAGAGATGCTGTACCTTTTCTTATGAGATTCTTGAATAATTTCTTTCAAGTAATCACCTTTGATTAGTTGCAAGTATGCCAAAGAAATAGTTTCTTTCAGGTAGTTTATTTGACAACTGCTTCTTAGTAGGCAGGTACTGCGAAACCTCTGGGTGATTCATAGCATCATCATATAAGTTAGTCACAGAGATTTCTGGATAATTTGGAATCTCTGCAAACTTCACATCTTAAGTTTTCAAAGCTTTCTTCTCTTCGCAGAGTATTGCTATTAGAAATGAAATTTTAGTACCTTCCATTGTTGGTAGAAACAAACCAACTACATAATCAAGATTAGTTAGTATGAGTTCATTACCTTGCTGCACCAGGTAGCGATGCAAATCCTCCGCTTGCTTCTAAATCTTTGAATCAATTCTTGTGCTTGCACTCTTTTCATTGCATCATTCATTGACTCCATCTTGTTTACATATCAAAGAAATGATATTTCAAATTTAAGTTTATTGATTTCAATTATATACCTCTGTAAAACTTACTATTAAATATGGGCATCCTATAGAAGGTCAACCTCTTAGCAGGATATGCAGAAGGTTTTGAGAACTTGTTTCAAACTTGAGAGATTGATATCAATTTCTACTGTTATAGTTCCATATTTTTAAATTTAAATTTGTGCGTACTTAATTAGGAGCAGCTCCTAAAATGCTAGTACTTAATTAGGAGCTTTAATTAATGCTAGTACTTAATTAGGAGCACCCTAATTTTAATCATATAATGACAAAATACCTTTTAAAGCAGTACGTACTTAATTAGGAGCAGCTCCTAAATTGGTACGTGCTATAATCAACTTATTTTTGAAAGTTAAAATGGTTACTTTATCACCCAGATTTAGAGCTGGATCGTCTCTTAGCACTCATATTTCTTCTATAATACTCTAAAAACTTCCTGAAACTTGTAGGCTTGCAAAGCTCTCATATAAGCTCTCAGTTATAGAGGCAGTTTTATAATTTTAAATTCAAATTTAAATATGAGCGCTATCATTTTAAGAAAAACAACAGCACTTCCATAAAACTAAATGAGACTTACCTTTGGCAGCAATAAAAAATGTGATAACTGTGAGATGAATTCTCATAAGGAACTACCTGAGCTATCACTTGAGGTCTCTGTTATTAAAATAGAAATTAATAATAGAAAATAAATGGCAAACAAGTGTGTGGGAGACAGAGAGGAGGAGAAAGGTATTAATGAAAT